>SJYO01014747.1:14977605-15252788 GCA_006410555.1 Capra ibex
CTTTTTCCTCTGTTTCCTCCACCCCTCCCTCGAGGCAGGGCCCTTCCCTTCGGGCAGGGCCCTTCCCTTAAAATTCTTCTCTCCAAAGGTTTGTGGTCCTTTGTGACAGGGACGGCTCAGACACCGCTCGGAACCTTTGTGTCTCCCGTTGTATTGTCCTTCCCTTTTTATTTCTTTATTAATTTTGGTTCTCTAATGTTCGGGTTGTCAGTGAGGGGGTCGCCTTTTCGTCGTGTCTGCGGACGTAGGCGGTGACCCTTCACCCCCGTCCCGTCCCTGCGCGGCCTCCGCGCCCGACGTCTCGAAACATTCTTAGCCCGTCCTTGCGGGGTGCGCGTTGGTCTTGCTAGATTGAACCCGATCGTTTGGTCTGACACCCTATCGATGGTGCGTTTTTCGAGCTTGTATTCTGTGGAGGTCCTGGCTCGTGCCTTGTTTCCTGCCTTGCCTTTTTCGACCGACGTCTGGTAGGGGGCGGCCCCTGTCCGTCGGTCTCGGTATTCATGACCTTTCCCCGTTAACGTCTGGGCCTCTCCGAAGTGAATGGTTTGACGTTCGTCCGAAGAAACGATTCTGAAGACCCCCACGACCTGTCAGTAGTAGACGGAGTGTTCCCCGCGGTCGCCAGGTGGGTCTTTTGACTCGTCGACTCCGTCTTTTCCGCTGTTCAGCGTCGATAGCGTGAGCGGTTTGAGGACTCGATGAGCCTGGGCCCTTCCCGTGTTTTGCGTCGGGTGACTATTTAAAGAATTGAACCCTATAGACTAAAAGAAATTAATTACTATTAGTAAACTACAAGTCTGTTAGACGGGAAACACCGTTTTGAAGATGTATTGGACTGAGAAGGGGAATGGAGGAGTTTCGTCAAGAGAGTCCCAATGAACTCTACGACAGAGGACTTAAGTTTCAGGATTTTTAATGTTTTGTTTTGAGAGTTGAAAATCCAATACGTATAAAAAATTCAGGTGACTCGTTGTGTGGTACGGAATCGTTGATTGATAAGTAAAAGAAGGATTTTGTTGTACTAGATCAACAGATTCAGCGGATAATTGTCTTGAAATTGATTGGGGAACACTTTATATTGTAACTCTCGTACTAACTTGGTTTCTTGTAAAATCATAGAAAGGACTGAAACAAATGTAATGTTCTCGACGGTGTGACCGTCGACTCTAGGTTTATCGAATATCCTCTATACGTCTTTGTAAGGGTATCTAAAAAAAAAAGACTACGGGTTTAACAAGAGAACTATCTTTTCGTCATCATAATCGAGTAAGTATGGACACAATTGAACTTTAGAGAGAGAGTCACAAAGACCAAAAAACAAATCAGTCCGTTAGTTATTTTGTGGTAGGTAGTATCTCTATGTTTATTAAATAGTTTCCGGACGATGAAACTTCTTCATCACGCTGTTTCCAGTTGAAGATATGGGAGGAAACCGTGTTAATGGTAAGAATCTCTGTCTTATGTTTTGACATATCTGTTAATAAAAGTTACGTTCTTAAAAAGTATACGATGGGGGGAGATTTATCATCATGTGAAATGAAAAGTCTAGATATATATACAAAAACTATGAAAAAAGTAACGTGGTTCTCGAAGAACTCTCGTCCTTATGAGAGAAAAGGTAATGTCATACGGGACCCAGCATCTCTCAGGTCATATATACTCCCCGAGTTCCCTGTAAATAACCTTCTCTTACATTTGTCTTTATATCTACCTAATACCCACCTCCTACCTACTTACCTACCTACGGTACTCGGAAACCCCTCATGTCGTTACGTTTATAGTGTATGTGAATTAAGACATCGAACTTTAAGACGAAAGGGTAGATCCTGATATCCACTTCTAACCTGGGACTAAGAGTGGAATCCTTAACACTAACGAAACAAGACAATTGAAATCGATGAAGGTTTCGGTTCTTTTTCGTCTAGGACGAGTATTTGTACTAATACGGTCTACCCTTTGACTAATTTGTCCGGCCGACTGTTATAGACAAGTAGAATTAATCCCGTATCGAACTTCTACTGACGGACTTTAAGTCAGACTAGTGTTGGTCTTCGTTACCTTTAACGGTTTACACGACGAAGGAGGGATTCTTGTACTCAGACTCTACTGACATTAAAGAAAAAATTTTTTAAAAATTTTTTTTGTAAACTCTTGTTTTAACTAGAGTAAACAATTGTACAGAAAACTCCCTCCAGGTTTAATCTCCTCTATTTATACCTTTTACTGTTTTAGGTAGTTTTCAACTACTATTTGTATCTTTAATCTCAGGTAAGAAGTAAACATGTCTTAAACAATGTCCCTTTACTCTCTGGTATATTGATAATACAAAATAAAGAAGGGGGTCCTACGGTTTTAGGTACTGAAAGATTTTATTTGTCATCTAAAATGTTGTGCCAGGACTTGTTTGAGACGATGAATAATTGACCCAAACTGGATCCCGTCTCGTTAATTAACAAACCTTGAGTTAAAGGACTACACGTATTTTTTATTTTAAATTTTCCACGTCCGATCGATTAGATACGCGTGTAATTTCTCCATACGTCCGGTAGCCCCGGTCCACGATCAGACTCAGTAGACGTATATTATTAAGGAAATTGGACCAACCTCACCCCCGAGAATACGTTCTCTGCACCGTCGCGACTCAATTCAGTGGAGTGGTTCTAGTGTGCCGATCCTGAAGGGACCCCCAGTTCACCAATTCCGAGACAGACGGTCTCGTCCTATGTTCGCAAGTTCGGGACCAGGTCCCTCTAAGGTGTGCGACCCGTCGGTCATTCGTGGTGTTGATGACTCGGACACACGACTTTGGTGACTTCGGGTGGACGGGATCACGGGGACGAGTGTTCTTCGGTGGTCGTACTCTTCGGGAGTACGACGTTGGTCTTTCACCGGGGGGGGAGCGACACGTCTCTTTCGGCCTCTCGTCGCTGCTTCTAGGTCGTGTCGGTTTCTATTTATTTATGTAAAAAAAAATTTCTAGTGCACTGGTCTTCATCTTATAATCACTGACTTTTAATCCTTCCAAGAGGAGTCACGAGAGACGGAGTGTAACAACCAAAGGGTCTTTATAACAACTACTTATTTACTCTTCCTCTTTCCCTTTCTCCTTCCTCTTTCAGATTGACACCTGCAGAGAAATTTAGTCAACTCCTTAAAGGCTGACAAAGACTAAGTCCGAAGAGTTGTCGGAATAGTAATATTAAACTGAAACGGACATCTAGTCTGTTTCTTCGTTTTCGAATGTATTGACTTAGTTAAGTATGCCATTCAAGGTGGACTTTACTCTTCCGAATACTGTTTACTTGTTTAAGACTTGTTACATATAGGCCGTCATAGATTTGAACCAATTACGTTCAGTTACGAACTGTCTATCAGGTATAGGAGTCCGACTGGTTGGTGAAAATTCTCGGACTTGCAGTCTGGTACCCGATGACCACTTAACCGGATCCTTTACCGTTGGACATCTCAGAAAGGGTCCACTATGACCACCATTTCTTTGGTGGACGGTTACGTCCTCTACATTCTCTGTACCCCAGCTAGGGGTCCAGTCCTTCTAGGGGACCTCTTCTTTTATCGTTTGGTGAGACCATAAGAACGGACCTCTTAGGGTACCTGTCTCCTCATACCGTCCGATGTCAGGTATCCCAGTGTCTTAGTTTGCGTTGACTTCACTGAATCGTGTGTTCGTGTGTTCCAGAGACTTCTCTGACGGTCGGTCGGAACCTGTTCTTTCTGTGGGACTCCCGTCTGTCTCAAAGAAGGGTGAGGGAGGTCCTGGACATCGGATAAAGACAAAGAGTTGAAGACGTGTTACTTGTAATCAGGAGACTCTAAGAGACACTTCTCTATATATCGGTTTAGTACGTGTAATCTTTTAGTTGCCCAAAAAATTTAGGACAAAAGTTTATTGCATAAATCTATGTTGAACTACAAAGGGTTAGAAGGGTAGTTACCTCGGGTAATAAAAGGGTATATTAAGAGTAATTAAAAGATCTTATCATTAAGATGACCGAGGTAAGTTAAGTCGTTCCTTTGTTTTTAACTGATGTAAGAAGTATGTTCCTTGATAGGTCCAAGACCTACTCTTTACCTTATAAAGGACAGTATGACTGTTTGTTTCCTACAGTGTCAGTAGTTATTAACATCGGTAGTGGTTACCACTTGGTCACTTGGGACTCCTTTGAGTCCCACCTTTCTTATGTACGGAAGATCGTCTGTAGTCTGACGTCGTTGAGGCGTACCACTCGGGACTCCTTTGAGTCCTACACTTTTGTTCCCTACGACCGGAGTCTCTCGACTCCACGTATAGTTTCTTTACTAAGATGACTCGGGTCTGAGGACCTATGAGGATGTGTATCTTTTTGTGATTGAAGGAATTAAATCCTATAGACCCTTTAGACAGACGTAAACTTCGGTACAAAGATAGTGACGTCCGAACTCTGAGAATGTCAAGATAAGTCAAGTCAAGTCAGTGAGTCAGTACAGGTTGAGAAACGATGGGGTACCTGGTGTCATGCGGTCCGGAGGGACAGGTACTGGCTGAGGGTGTCAGATGAGTTTGAGTGGAGGTAACTGAGCCACTACGGTAGGTTGGTAGAGTAGGAGACAGCGGGGACGAGGTGGTCGGGAGTTAGAAAGGGTCGTAGTCCCAGAAAAAAAAGTTTACTCAGTGGAGAGACATAGTCCACCGGTTTCATAACCTCAAAGTCGAAGTCATAGTCAGGGAGGTTACTTGTGGGTCCTGACTAGAGGAAATCCTACCTGACCAACCTAGAGAAACGTCAGGTTCCCTGAGAGTTCTCAGAAGAGGTTGTGGTGTCAAGTTTTCGTAGTCAAGAAGCCACGAGTCGAAAGAAGTGTCAGGTTGAGAGTGTAGGTATGTACTGGCGACCTTTTTGGTATTGGAACTGATCTACCTGGAAACAACCGTTTCATTACAGAGACGAAAACTTATACGATAGATCCAAAAAGAAGGTTCCTCATTCGTAGAAAATTAAAGTACCGACGTTAGTGGTAGATGTCACTAAAACCTCGGAGGTTTTTATTCAGACTGTCCCAAAGGTGACAAAGGGGTAGATAAAGGGTACTTCACTACCCTGACCTACGGTACTAGAAACAAAAGACTTACAACTCAAAATTCAGTTGAGAAAGTGAGAGGAGAAAGTGAAAGTAGTCCTCCGAAAAATCAAGGAGAAGTGAAAGACGGTATTCCCACCACAGTAGACGTATAGACTTCAATAACTATAAAGAGGGTCGTTAGAACTCAGGTCGAACACGAAGATGGTCTGGTCGCAAAGAGTACTACATGAGACGTATATTCAATTTATTCGTCCACTGTTATATGTCGGAACTACATGAGGAAAGGACAAACCTTGGTCAGACAACAAGGCACAGGTCAAGATTGACAACGAAGGACTGGACGTATATTCAAAGATTTCTCCGTCCAGTCCACCAGACCATAAGGGTAGAGTAAGTACAAGATCGATAACAATTTTTTTTTTTCATTAATTAATCTGGAGACTCATGGATGGTTCAAGTCCTGTACTACTTCTACAATTTCACCTGTTTTGAAGGGACTGAAGTCCTGTCAAATGATATATCATTCCTTTTAAAGGGACTTATGTTGATAACCTTTATCTCACGACACCCTTTCGTCTTCTCTAGATCTAACCAAAGTTCACTTCTCGAAGGACCTTCTCCATCTTAAATCAAACTTCTATATAAACTTGTTCTTCACGATCTCTTCTTCCCGTACGGTTCTTTTTTAAGGTTGACTCGTTGTCCTCTTTCATTTTCTATATTCTTTCTACTTTGTAAATCTTACGATGATATCAGACCTTTAACCTTGTCGACAGAGACACCGGTTCCATACGTACGCACGATTCAACGACGTCAGTATAGGCTGAGAACCACTGGGACACCCGGAATCAGACGGTCCGAGGAGACAGGTACCCTAAAGGGTCCGTTCCTTATGATGGGTACAGGAGGAGGTCCCCTAGAAGGGGTGGGTCTCTAGTTTGGACGTAGAGAATACAGAGAACGTAACCGTCCGCCCAAGAAATGGTGATCGTGGTGGAGGGGACCACCGGTTCCGTGTTTCTTCTATTCCGTCAGTCCGAGGCCTAGGGAGTGTCAAAGATTGGTTTGTCAAGACGGAAATAGACACGGTATAGAACGTCGAGATATATTACAAAATAAAATAATTTTTCCTAACGAAACGAATTGTTTTTTGAACTTCGACCCCTCCTAACCCCAGCTCACATTACCATCTGTTCTAACCTTTTCTTGTCTTGGTCAACAGGTTACCTAGTTGAGGTACGGCACTTAAGATCCAATTAAATCATCCACCACCCCTCATAAAAAAATCATTCTTACATTTTGACTCTTTTTACGAAGTGTCAACCGGGATAGGGTATGCAATAAGAATCTCTCATAAGACTATCAAAACTCAATATCTTAGTGAGACAATGACAGAAGACGGAAAGTGGTGGTACTAAGAACACACCGTCGTTGTATTCTTACTTTAGTCCGGTCTAAGGGTGGACAGGAAGGTGACAGTTTATGTGTGTGAGAGTTCCATTCCAGTGAAGAGTGAGTAACAAGGTCGTATCTTTATCTCCTGGTTACAATGTTCAATCCTTCTTATAGACCGATTTGACCCTGGTAGGGTCCTAATGTAATACTATTTTTCAAATGGGAGGAATTACAAGGAGAAAACAGAGACTCAGGAACACAACTTCACCTTTTAACCACATAAATTTTTCTTTTATTCTATACGTTGGATTCAACTTCACAAAAGCTCTTTTCGCAATCTACCCCTGACTATCTTTTTAGAGAGGGAAAGTCAGTTTATAGTCCCATCCTCATGGAGTGATTATCCTTACAAATAGAATAGATCATTGAGTCATGGATTAAGTCCCACAGACCATTTGTTAGTAATAACTTTCCCGCTGTCGTTACCCTTTTAGGTTACGGTAAACCGGGATCAGTGTAAAGTTCTTAAAGGTGGTTTGTCGACTCATAACGTTCATTCTTATATTTAACGATAAAGTCAAAGTTTGTGTAAGAGACGCTACACTCTTTTACGGTATTACTCATCGTTGTCTTCTGGGGTCGTCCCAAGGTCTCACGACTCTAAAGTTGGGCACACGTGTTTACGGTTTTAAGTATTCGAGTGGTTATACCTTGTAAAGAGACGAGAAAACTTTCTAGTACAAGTTTCAAATTCTTGAATTAATCTTCAGTTTACTTGATCAAAAGTCTGGAGTCTTCATATTTAAAAGTTTAGTTCATTTAATCTGAGTGAGGTCGTACTTAAAAGTTCACTTTATTTATACTTGAGTTATCCTCTCGAAACGGTAATTTGTATGTGTAATATGTCTCCCCCAAGAACGGTATGGTGGAAGTATGCCAGACCCATAGGACTTATGAAGGGACAGCAGAGAGGATGGACACGGGTAGGAAGGGGTAAGACGAGACGTCCCGGTCTTCAGACGTCTGAGGTGAAGAGTCTGAGAGAGTGGAGGACCACAGGAAAGCCAAGAAGAGTACCACTCGTGACTGTTCTCTAGTCTTCCGTTGTCCTGGTCTCTCCAGAAGACGAGACTAAGGTTGTCTCGCCGTCAATGATCTCTACCGATCCACAAAAGGTCTAATAAGGTCTAATGAAAGTCTAATGAGGTCTTAGACCGTCGGGGTCGACTAAGGTCTGGGTCAGAGACGCCGTAGAAGTCACCTAAGTTTTGACTGAAGACATCACAAAAGTCGTCGAGGAGAGGTGACTTCTCCACTTACGTTTAGAAGTAAACCCACATTAGGGGAAAAGGAAAAATGAGTAGGGTACTGGGGACTGACTAAGTCCGACAGGTTGGAGACACTCAAAATTAAAGGAGGGAAGATTTTAACTCGATTATTATAAACGACCTCTTCTCCCACTCTTTAATTCTGAAAATCTTTAGGATCCGAGACTTTTCTATTATCTCTAAAAGAAACACGTTAACTTAAAAATTTTTTATTAATATTTGTTTTTTCACACTTCTTTAAGTATTTTAAGACTAAAGATCGTATCCTGTATTTATTGTAAAAAATATGTTTTTATACCCATGGGGACGTAAAGACCAACTTCTATCTGTTGTTTTCTTCCCTCACCGTCTCCTACTCTTCTAATCTATCGTAGTGACTGAGTTACCTGTAGTTAAACTCGTTTGAGGTCCTCTATCACCTTCTGTCTCCTAGGACCGCACGATGTCAGGTACCCCAGAGTTTCTTAGTCTGTGCTATTCACTGACCTGTTGTTGTTGTTAACGTATGGAACAGTGAATAACACATAGATCGTGAATTTTAAAGATAGAAAATCCCAATAAAACTACTAGTCGTCATTCCTTATACTTCGTGCATCGTGTCACGGACCGGACATTCGATTTATGTACCGTCGAGACTAAAAAGTGTAACGTTGGTAAAATTGTTGTTGGTATAGAAGAATTATGTAGGACATGGAAGATTATAGTAATGATAATAATATAGAGTCTAATATAGGAATAATACGGAGACGTGTCGATTCTAACCACTAGAGTCCTTCTGAGTTTATCTCTGACGTACCTATTATTTTGGACTTTAGAGAGAATTAAGAGGTCTTACACAATGTTCGGTATTTGTCCTTTCGACTATGAGAAGGGTTATTTTATATAAATGTATTGGGTGAATAGATTTTTCTTTATTTGATTGTAAATGACAACGGATAATTTGTTGTCTGTCAAACAATCCACGTAAATAGACCTAAGAGAGTAAATCGGAACACTTTAATTGATTCATCTTCTACTAAATGGAATAATTAACCTACTTGTATTTGTTTCTGTTACTTAGAGTAGACAGAATTAATTGTTTACTCATATATAGTGCAATCCTTCTCTGAATAAGGACATTGGTTCTAAATAACGTGTGGACGACTCATAGTCCTTGACATAATCTTTGATTTCCTTTACCTTAAATTTTATTTTTCTGTGTGACCTGCGACTCGGGGGTGAGGGTCAACGAACTCATCACCGACGGTTCCCGTATGTCGGAGTCCGTTTTCCTCGTCAAACCCCTTAAGGGTCCACCAGGTCCCCAATCCTACGGTCCGAGAGTGACGACTCCAGGACCCAAGTTTGGGACCAGTCCCTTTATTTTAGGGTGTTCGGGTCGACTTACCGGTCACATTTTTTTTTTGTTTTTGCCTCGTCGGAGTACGTCTTTTCGGTATCCCCTAGGTGGAGAGGGGCCCCACACGTACGAACGCTCCAGTAAAGTCAGTACAGACTGAGACACACTGGGACACGTAACGTAGGGTGGTTCGAGGAGACAGGCACCCTAAGAGGTCCGTTCTTATTTCCTCGCTCAATGGTAAAGGAGGAGGTCTCTTGGAAGAATTGGGTCCCTACCTTGGGCATGGAGAATACAGAGGACGTAACCGTCCACCCAAGTAATTGAGATCGTGGTCCTTGGGAGAGGGGTCCCGTCGGAGACGGTTACTGACCATACACTCTTAGGGTCGGGATACAGAATTCCGTCCCGTTGAGACACTACGATAAGTGTGAGGTCCCGAGACGTGCCCAGTCCCACTCCGTTCTGTCGTCCCGTCAGTGAGGTGGAAACGAAACAAAGGGGGACAGGGCGTAGGAAGGGACCGAGAGTCCAAGAAGGGTCCTCGTAAGGAAATTATTGAGGGAACTTATCTTAGCGGTAGGGTCCGAGACTAGGGTCCCTCGGAACAGAGTAGGACGGGAGTCCTTCGAAAGACGGATCGTCTCTTTGTATGGATATTTGTAAGTTTGACTTCTATTTAGAATTGTATGTCAGTGTTTACGTTCACATGGTTTTTGACGACCACGTGTTTCTATTTCTTCGAACTGTCTTAGGAGCGAATAGAAGTAGGTCTACCATAAACCCACTTTCGTTCTATTTTGGGTGGGTCTTAAGTTTATGTGATTCCGTATACGAGATCTTGTTCTAGTTGTTCGAAAAAGAATTTCTTTCACTATCAGCGAGTCAGCACAGAAATGTTGGGTACTCGACATCGGGTGGTCCGAGGAGGCAGGTTCTTTAAGAGATCTGTTCTTACGACCTCACCCATCGATAAGGGAAGAGGTCCCCTAGAAGGACTGGGTCCCTAGCTTGGGTGAAGAGGACACAGGGGACGTAACCGTCTACTCAAGAAATGGTAGACTCGGTTACCTTCGCGAAAAGAATATCTTGTTCCATCCTTTGTAACAATTCAAAAGACCTGGTTCTCCTCTTTAACTCGTATAAAAAATCCATGAATATCTTGGAACATTTTGGACCAGTGTTCGTCGACTCATCTAAACCAAATTTCCGTATAGGTCTTGTCTCGAAAAGTTTGTAGTCATACGTATCATTGATCGTCTCTGAGAACACTCTTGTTTTAAGACTAAGTGGTCCACATCCCCACCAAGGATTCTTAGACTTAAAGATTCTACGAAGATGACTACGACGACCAGACGTCTGACGTGAAACTAATTGTTAAGAGGGTCTCTCTGGTCCTACCTTTTTTTAACATCAATCCGTGACTCCTTCGTTACCTCTCCCGAGGTCCGAGTTCAGTCTCCCTCATGTTTATTAAATTAATTGTCTTTAAATAACAGTTGAGTAACGTTTAGTGACGCGATTCGTTACGTTTGCCCTCTCCGGATCGAAGACGTCAGTAGTCACATGTAACAGTTCTTCAGTCTACCTTCTATTACGTTGTCTCTAATGGGTTTCTGAACCTATTGACCAACGTCGTCTTTCGCAGTTGTCAGACCGTCTTCATCCTATCTAGTTTCCAACCTCATTTACTTCGGTCTCCTTGAGTTTACGTCTACGAAGTCTCCACCCGGTTGATGTGTCCCGAAATTTGAGGTCAAGTCGGGAATTGAGACCCCAGATACACACAGTGGAATACTGAGACTCGGAGTCTATAGGTTGGACTAGTTCGTCAGCAGCACTGTTAATTCACTCTGGAACGTATGTCTCCGTGGACCGTGCCTGGACGGCTCACTTCGGGAAGAGAGGGGGACCATTTCTGCCACCGTACCGGTGGACAAACACTCTGTACGTTTCTACCCTGGTCCCTAAAATTCTCTCCTAACGTCCAGTACGAAAAAATATAAATACTTAAATATTTGAGAGAGACCTTCCTAGAAATTATTCAACTATTGACTACCGGAGACCCTATCCCTGTTTCCACTCCCTGTTCCTGTTCTCCATTTTAAAACGTAATATGTAGGTCTGAGACAAGGTACATGTACATAACGAGTAAATTTTTCTCCTTAGAGGGTTACTAGTTATGTACTAGATATTTTAGTGCGTACCCATTTTTTTTAGGTGAATGCAACACTCTATCAGGTGTACCTAAATTTACATTGTCTTTTCCTTTTAAAATATTTGTCTTCATCTCTTAATGTTGATTACGAATTCTTTGACGGTGAACGGATCTAAATTACTACATAGAGTCTTATGTTAATAGACTTTTTCTTTTTGATAATTTATAAAGAGGGAAAAGGTTGATACATCGGAGATACTCAGATTTAAAAAAGTTTATTTGACTTTGTTGAATAGTGTTTGTGACTTATGTGTTCCCGATACTGTGAGGTCGACAGAAATTAAATCATTCTATAATTTCTCTAAACGTTTTTCCATTTTGACGGTGAAAAAAATGTTCATAAAACAAAACCCTTTTATATCGATTCATAAGGTATTTTTAGAATAAATATCTTACAAAAGTATCTTACCTGGGAATATCTTACCTAAATAATTACAATGAAACTTATCTATATATTCATTTACATTTTTTAATTTTAAAAGTAACGATTACGACATTCGTAGTTATCTATAGTGGGTGTAATGTTTCGAGAAACCCTGACAGTAAAACCCCTCATTTCCATAGGATAGTTCTTGTTAGACCACCAACGATTCCCCCTCCCCGAACCTCCTCAAAGCCTCACCCTCTAATCCCGATCGTCTATATTTGACAATATATCTTTCTTATCTATTTGTTGTTCCAGGAAGAAATTTTGTGTCTCTTGTCATGAGCCATAGGATGCTATTTACTATACCTTTTCTTATAAAATTTTTCTCTTATATACATATTTTTTACCTTATAGAGAGAGAGAAAGAGTGTGTGTGTTGTGGGTGGGGGGGGGGTNTGGGGGGGGGGGGGGGGGTGTGTGTGTGTGTGACTGGGTGATTCAACTAGTTGTTACGTGTAAACACTTACCTCAGATAACTGTTATCAATACTCACTCCTGTCGGAAGTCACACACTAACTTAAAGACAGGTCCTTTAGTCTTTTGACATGAGCTCTCGGATGAAACGGAAAATAAAGATTTGTAATAGTATTGGTTCTTTTAAGTAATTTTGAAAAGACCTTCCGATACCTTCTATGTAAAGAAACCAAGTGAGCCGTACCCAAGGTTGGGATAAGAAGGAATTGAAAAAACGAATTTTTTAACTAAAAGGTCGGAAAGAATCTCGATCTCCCGCGACATGTTGTCTCAAGACCGGGAACTTTGTGTTCGTAGTCCAATGATCACGACGGAGAAGGAAAAGCCAGAGGAAGACAGACAGCACGATCGAACTACGGATCTCTAGGACGTCAGCAAAACATTGGTACTCCTACTCTCGGTGTACGACTCCCGTACTTCGTCTTTCAGTCCTTCCCGGACCCGAAGTCGTCGTAACCACTAGACGGTGACTCGTGGTGGAAACGAGAAGAAGGTATTCTTTTACTTAAGGAATGAACGAATACGATCAAACATAGTCAATGTTAATTTTAGTCGAGAATTTTATATTTCTTTTCCTCGGTTCAAGTTTCTTGACTACAAAGGCTCTTCTTTCTCTAGGTACTCTTTACACCTACTATTTCTTAAAAGTCTTCCTAGTATAGTCTTATCGACGTAAACTTCATATATACACACGTGTGTATATATAAAGTTTACGTCGATAAGTATATACTTACTTTATTACGGTAAACGTCTCTGTACCTATCTAGATCTCTAATAGTATTTCTCACTTCATTTAGTCTTTCTCTTTTTGTTTATAGTATATTATAGTGAATATACATTTTAGATCTTTTTGCCACGTCTACTTGAATGAACGTTTTGTCTTTATCTCTGTGTCTACATTCTCTTGTTTGAATACCTCCCTTCCCCCCAACCCTACTTGACTCTCTAACCCTAACTGTATATATGTGACGATTCTTGTTTTGTCTATTGATTACTCTTAGATGACATACCATATCCCTCGAGATGAGTTACGAGACACCACTGGATTCACCCTTCCTTTCGGTTTTTTGTCTCCCCTACGACCCTTTAGGGTACTTGTCTACTCGGACCCCCCGATGTCAGATACGCTAGAGGTCTCAGTCTGTTCTAAATCACTGAGTTGTCGTCGTTTTTACACATGTATATTGACCAAGTGAAACGATTGTGTTGTAACATTTCGTTGATATGGGATTATTGTTTATGAAATTTAAATTGTTTTTTTGTTTTTATACATAAATATACATATGTATATATATCTATCTATCTCTATATAAACCTCTATATATCTCAGATAGAGGGAGAGAATAAAAAACACTATATATTTGTGTCGGGAGATTTCGTTTCCTCTGTGTCTGTATCTTTTGTCTGAAAACCTGACTCACCCTCTTCCACTCACACCATACCAAACTCTCTTATCGTGACTTTGTACACATAATGGTGTGCATTTTGTCTACTGGTCACGTTCAAGCTACGTACTTCGTCCCGTGGGTTTCGGCCACGAGACCCTGTTCGACCTCCTTCCCACCCCTCCCTCCACCTCCCCACAAGTCCTACCCCTCTGTTTCTACGGATACCGGCTAGGTATAACTACATACCGTTTTTGGAAGCGTTACAACATTTCTTAATAGGAGGTTAATTTATTTATTTAATTTTTATTTATTTGTGTCGGGAAGTTTGTTTATATACGTAAAAGTAGTCGGGAGAGTCAAGTCGAATTAAAATTCTAATCTGAGAGACGGGACAAAAAAAGATAAAAAGATTTAAAGTTCGTTTCCTATATAAAGTTTCCGAACCACTAATGTCTTATTTCCTTCTTGACTCACCAACAAAAGGTTTCTGATTTTGTTTCTTCAAGGTCCTGGAGGTCGTCGACCCCCAACTTCTGTATGAAAGATGTCGTCCCGAGTCCCAATACGTTGAGGTTGAGGTAAAGGTACACAGAGTTGAGTCTAAAAGTTTATCAATCCTCTCGTTTAGATTGACTGAGTCGAACTCAGTCCACAGAGATAAGAACCTTGTTTGTCGGCACGGGTCCCCTGTTCAAGATAGAACGTCGATACCATGACCCCTTTCGTAGTCCTCGACCCGGTGGTAGGGTGAAACACAGAGACTGTAAGACAGGGGCCGACAGACCCCACGCACACACACACACACACACACACGCACGTGTGCACGTGTGCCCGTGAATGTATATGTGTAGGGATGTGGGTCACGTGTTTAGAAAAAAGGGTGTATAGGTATAAGAGGTATGTTGGTCTTCATTAATAAGATATATATTGTCAGAGAGAGAGAAGAGGTTACCCTTTGTAGGGTTTACAAATAGGGTGATGTTTCTTTTCCTGTTACAGTGCTCTGGTGTAAAATCACTAAAGTCCCAGAGGTCCATTATCGGTAAATAATACTAAACATCATTAAGATAGAAATATAAGACGTTTACGTCTCTGATACTTTCCTTCCTTTTCCAATAATATACAATTTACAATAGTATACAATTTACAATTATATCTATATAAACCCTGACTGTGTCTGTGATTATTATGATACTTATTTTATCTATTGATTACTCTTGGATGACGTGTCGTGTCCCTTGAGACGAGTTTCGAGACACTACTGGACTTACCGTTCTTTTAAGTTTTGTCTTCCCTATATATATATATACCGACTAAGTAAAACGACTTGTCATCTGCGAGTGCGTTGTAAAATTTCGTCGATCTGAGGTTATTTTTTATAAAAATCTTTTTCTATATCTGTATTTGTTTCTTTACGTTCATCTCCAAAAAAGGAAACAATGACTTTTGACTGTAAGGAAGCAACGACCATAAAGACTGAAGGAACGTCTGGGAACTGAGGAGAACTGAGAACGAAAATCCGTCCTTGAGTCGATTAGTCTTAATAAACGGGTCCTTTAACAGACCATAAAGTGAGAACTTACCAGACCAGGGAATTACAGAGTCGATCGTACTACAACGTTCTTGAAGATAATTGGAAACGATAACTCGTGTCGTCGGTTCTACCCAAAAAGAGAGATCTCCTGACAGTAGACATATTGAGTCGAGGAGATCGGAACTAGAGACATAGAAGGGAGTGTACAAAACCTACGAACACTTTTTTATAAAACTCCAATCTCTAGAAATAGATAATATAGTCAAAGGATACCGGTCTCCGGATCCTAATTTACCTGTAAGTGGAGTCCTTACCAACACATTACCCAGTGGTGGGGGTTTAAAAAGATCCGTTTATTTAAGTAATAATCATGGAGGAAGGTTCTGACATTTACTTCTTACCCTCGTAAAAAAAGACGTTACTATAAAACAGGCGTAATTAAAACGAGAGTGGATGTAACAAAAAACTCTTAGTATATTTCCTTGTTCAATTACAATTGTGACTCCTTTTTGGAACTTGTACTCAAGATAAATGAATGTGTAATCAAGTTATTTGTATTGTTGTGTGTAACACAAAGTTAACTCTATTTTAGAGAAAATAAACCAACATTACGGTTCTCTTCCTAATTATGAAGCCTCCGTTATTTGATTTCGTAAATAAATCAAGAGGAACGTGAACGATACGTGACAAACATCATACTCATAAAACAGTTCTAAATCTACAGATTACACTCCGAACCCACACTAAAAAAAAAAAAAAAAACGTTAACAATGGTNCTTGTTCAATTACAATTGTGACTCCTTTTTGGAACTTGTACTCAAGATAAATGAATGTGTAATCAAGTTATTTGTATTGTTGTGTGTAACACAAAGTTAACTCTATTTTAGAGAAAATAAACCAACATTACGGTTCTCTTCCTAATTATGAAGCCTCCATTATTCGATTTCGCAAATAAATCAAGACGAACGTGAACGATACGTGACAAACATCATACTCATAAAACCGTTCTAAATCTACAGATTACACTCCGAACCCACACTAAAAAAAAAAAAAAAAACGTTAACAATGGTTATACATCGGGTGGTCCGAGGAGACAGTTACCTTAAGAGGTCCGTTCTTACGACCTCACCCATCGGTAAGGGAAGAGGTCCCTTAGAAGGGTTGGGTCCCTGACTTGGATCCAGAGGACGTATCGTCCGTCTAAGAAATAGGAGACTCAGTGACCCCTTCGAGATGGTTATACATCCAACGTCTTTTTCACTAGAAGACGACAGGATCCGCCCGTACCTGTGAAGTAGAGGTGAGAAGGGGTTCTTATCGTGTGACAGTTATTTGCAAGTACTTTGACTTGACTTGTATGTTGACCAGGTTAAAGAGTGTATGTAAAATTTTTCGTCTTATAAGACTAGTAACCGGTACGCAATTGTAAAATTAAATTAGAGAAAAGGAGTTTCAGAAAGATTTACTGTATAAGGGTGAGTAAACTAATCTAATAGACTGTCTATTTGGATTATCAACCACTTTCTCATGTTTGTTTATTTCATTAAGAAAAACACTAGTTCAAACTTTGTATTAACTTTCTCGTCTTCGAACCCTTAATCAACTACACCCAAAATACAGACTATGAATGAACGTTAGACTGGAACCCGTTAAATAATTAACGAAAGTCCGAGTAAAAGAAGTAAATATTTTACTAGTATTTTAGATTAAGTATACGTCTAACTTTTTTACATTAATTTACTGAATATATTTCAAAGGTGGTGTCAAAGACCTTTTATCTGTAGGTCGGTCACTGTTGGTATTATTAGTCTCGAGTAAGAAATGTGACCACCCTATTTTAAATCGTCCGGGACCACCGAGTCTACCATTTCTTAGACGGACGTTACGTCCTCTGGGTCGAACCTAGGGGTCCACCCTTTCTAAGGGACCTCTTCCCTTACCGATGGGTGTGGTCATAAGAACGGACCTCTTAGGGTACCTGTCTCCTCTGACCGCCCGATGTCAGGTATCCCAACGTTTCTCAGCCTGTACTGACTCACTGATTGTGTATCGTGTACCACATCGTAGGTTTGTCTTTAAGTGTTTGTCTCCAGGGTCAATGAAATATGGTTCGGTCTTTAAGAGGGTGATAGTAAAGTGGACAACAGACGTTGTGTTAGGAGGGGTTTAAGGAGGAGTCTAAAGAGGGTTCCATTCCATGTAACCCAGTATCTACTGAGACGGAGGGGACCGAGAAAAAGGGTCTAAAAAGAGTACACCCGTAGTAGTCGTCTTCCACTCTGATAATAGTTCTATTCGTCCCTCGTGAGAGTCAAGTCGGAGTCAACCTTGAAGACGAGTTGGACCAGGTCGAGGTTGACACAAGAACCGAAGGGAGTGAGAACAACAAGGTTCTTTCATTGGTAAGACGGTAAAAGAGGAGAAATAAAAGGAAAGAGGCGTACCATAGCAACTTGATGCGTAAAAGTGAATTAAGAAGAGTTGGGACAAAGAAGATTTAATGGAACCAGGGAGAGGGAAGAGATTCAGT
Organism: Capra ibex; assembly: GCA_006410555.1. Lineage (NCBI taxonomy): Eukaryota > Metazoa > Chordata > Mammalia > Artiodactyla > Bovidae > Capra > Capra ibex. Next base: position 14,995,321 of record SJYO01014747.1, read on the forward strand.
TATCTTATTTGTCGCGGGTGATTTGTCTCACACCCTTCCTCTGCGCCGGTCCTACCACCTTATCTTTCTGGCACTTGAGTGAGGAAGGTACCCGTGTCGTTTTGATGTTGATATATACCTCGTGACCACCATGGTCACCATTTCTTACGCAAACGGTCGCGTCCTCTGTATTCTGTACGTCCAAGCTAGGGACCGAGCCCTTCTAGGGGAACCTCCTCCCGTCCCGTTGGGTGAGGTCATAAGAACGGACCTCTTAGGGTACCTGTCTCCTCGGACTACCTGAGGTATCCCAGCGTTTCTCAGTCTGTGCTGTCTTCGTTGAATCGTGTGTATATACCTCGGTGATAGATACTCCTACTGAACTTGTGATCCTCTTTTCTAAAAGGTGTTGATTTCTATATCTCTTCCTTGGTGTACTCTGTCCATTCTACGTCCATCCCCCCTATATCAATTCTTTAGACCTCAGAGAAGAGACGGACGACAAAGTCTCACTGTACTCTTCGGTTTGTACGACATACGTTCTCACTACAAGTTGAAGGTCAAGTTGTCTTGGTATTTGTAGGAAACACTATCTTCGTAGAGAGAAAACCCTTAATACTGGAGACTTGGTATTAACGGCTATATCCTTCTTTTGTACGATATACACCCGGTAATTTACATTATGACTCTTAAAGAGGGTAAAAGTGGACATTAAGGGTCTAGGTACATAAACTGAGTCCACTTTTGTTGTAACATAAAGATAATAACAAGTTTCACGTACGGAATTGGACGTCCGTCTCCCAAATACATCATACTACGACTTTAGATACGACTTGAACTCCAGTTAAAGAGAGTGTTATTTTACTTAAGGAACCAGTCCTTGTGTTAATTTACCCTATGGTATTACCACTTATACCGGAAACTATCTTTCAGACCTCCTTCGTTTCCGTTTCACTAAAGGTCCTATCTGGGGGAAGTAAACCTTCCTCCAGTCAGTCGTATTAGTTGGACTATAGTAGAACGTGTCGTGATTAGGATGTCGGTGTGAAACCCACGAGTCGTCACCAGTTCGGTTTAGTCCGAACCACTTCCCTTCAGGTAAATCAACGTGAATACTTACTTGAAATAGTGACGATGATACCAGTGAAACATGTGCTCTGGCAACTCGTTCGAACCTCCCTTCTCTAGTTCACTACAGGTGTCTTACCCGATGGAACAAAAGGATCAATGACTCCCGGAGGTGAAGGTACCCACGGGATACCCCTGGCATAAGTATTCCCCTCATATAAAAGTGTGAGACGTGTAAAAGTACTTCAAGTCGGTGTAAGGAGAAGAGGTCTGAAGGAACACTGGTTAGAAGGTCAGACTAAGTAGGAGTGAGGGACTGATTGGTCAGATACGGTGATAGTACTTAGTCACATCCTTGTATGAATATAGAGAAAGCAACGTTTCATCCCTTGGTCTAAATAACGGTTTCTAAGATAGGTGAGTCTCCGAAGGGAAGTAAGGAGGGTTTACTTCGACATTTAGTCTTCGTCAGGTGAAGGTTGACAACAGTCGAATAGTACGTCTTCGTAGACAAGTGGTCCAGGTTCAAAAAAAAGAAGGAGGTAGTTGATCAGTATCCTCTGAGAGGTAATCCTCATCGACCTTCATTCCTACCGTTTCGACGTCTTCGGTTACGGACCCCTAGACCCAATAGACGAGTATGTGATATTTGACCCTGTTTGGATCTATCGTATAATGTTTCGTCTCTGTAGTGAAACAATTATTTCCAGGTAGATCGGTTTCGATACCAAAAAGATCATCGGATACATACCTACACTCTCGACCTAGTATTTCTTCCAACTCACGGCCTCTTGACTACGAAAGCTTAACACCACAACCTCTTCTGAGAACTCTCAAGGAATGTGCCGTTCCTCTAGTTTGATCAATTAGGGTTTCCTTTAGTTGAAACTTATTAGTAACCTTCCTGTATATGACTTCGACTTCGAGGTTATAAAACCGGTGGACTACACTTCTCGGTTGAGTAACCTTTTCTAAGACTACAACCTTTTCTAAGACTACAACCTTTTCTAACCTCCGTCCTCCTCTTCCCTCACCGTTTCCTACTCTACCAATCTCTCGTAGTAATTGAGTACCTATACTCAGACTCGTTTGAGACCCTCTATCACTTCCTGTCCCTTCGGACCGTACGACGTCAGGAACCGCAACGTTGCTGAATCGTTGTTACGATATGACACAGAGAATTTGAACATCTCGGACTAGAGTACAAACGGTAAAGGTGAACTACTACATCACAACAACGTGTGTCGTTCGAAGACGGAACCATAATTTTCTAGTCGATCGTGGGGCAAGTGTACACTACCCAGTTCGGTGTGCCAGTCAACCTAAAATTCCTAATTTGTTGACACAGATGGACATTGACCTAGAGTCTCATTCTTATTAATGGTTACCTTCTTTCGACATTTTGGGATCCCGGGATGGACATTGAAAGTATAACTCAAAACGGTCTCCGAAGTACATTGTAAATTATTACCCTTGATCATTGTTTCCTCAATTTTCTATACTACTCGTTCTTAGAAGACAGGGAGCCTCACCTCTCTTTTTCACCACAGTGGTCTCCGGTCTTCGGACTCGGTGAACCACCTTTCACTTTGGTGTCACCCCGACGGACATCCTCGAACCTGGTACCTCAGTACCCCAGATCATCTGGACTTTGGTGACTTCTCTATGTTGGTGCCAACCTCCATGGTGGATTTCGGACCCTACCCCTACCTTCACTACCTACTCTTTTTGAGTCCGAAGAGGTGAGGAGAGTGTTAACTAAAGGAGGGGTAGAGGTGAGGAGAGTGTTAACTAAAGGAGGGGTACAACTTTGACCTCTTCCGTTACCGTGAGATGAGGTCATAAGAACGGACCTTTTAGGGTACCTGCCTCCTCGGACCATCCGACGTCAGGTACCCCAGCGATTCTCTGCCTGTACTGACTCGTTGAAGTGAAAGTGAAAAATGAAAGTACGTAACCCCTTCCTTTACCGTTGGGAAGAGGTCACAAGAACGGACCTCTTAGGGTTCCCACCCCTCGGAACACCCGATGGCAGATACCTCAGCGTGTCTCAACCTGTGCTGACTTCACTGAATGATTATCATCGGTACAACTTTATATTGGTCCTCGGTCAACCGTTTTCTCGGACTCTTTACGACAAGCGTTGTCTCGTCCCGTTACAGTCTCTTACCCAGTCATTAGGTTTTACGGTTTATCGACGTATGAAGAAGTGACAACAAAAGGTTTAAGGTCACAGACCCTGTAGTATCTGGTGGTTATTTTAAAATAACTCACTGATTTCTAGGTGCGTTAAGAGTAACTAGATGTTACTTGGGTTTACCGTTGTCTTCTTTTTGTCACCTTAAAAACGGAACCCGTTTGAAACGAAATGACAGTCGTCAAAGTTTCGTTAGTTCCTTAAATCTCTGTTCAGGGTACGATACAAAAACTCGAGTCAACGGGTGACACCTGTTCAACTCCGACGATGAACACTTTCTCGAAGGATCATCTGGAACCTCCCTTTGGTCGAAGTCGGTGTTTGGTCTTGTAGGTATAGGATTAGGAGGGATTAAAGTCATTAAGAACCGAGACATGAGTCTGTGTTACGTTCCCAAAATAAAGTATAGATTCATAAAGTTCTCACATAAAAGGTGACCTCTTGACAATGGTGAGAAGACACTTTTCGAACGTACTTTTAAAAAGAAAGAAGTTTTATATATTATTACGGTGTACGCATTACTATTTTGTCCACTAAATCGTTCCTTCCATTAATTCTATCGTTATAATGATATTGAAAGTATTATTATATCTAAAATTCTTACTTATCTCTTTTGAGTATTAGTTGATTCTTCGAGTAAAAGGTTGGTCCGTCTGGTCTTTAGACAAGGTCTCTCCGACAGGAATAGTTTTTATAAGAAACTCTATCAAAATCTCATCTTATATTTTGCATTCCCTATAACATACTATAAGGAATATACCCTTTAGATTTTTTATTTACTATATTTACTTGAATGAATGTCTTGTCTTTGTCCGAGTATCTGAACCTCTTACTTGAATATAGACGGTTCCCCCCTCCCTCTCCCCCTCCCTACAAATCCCTCAAACCCTACCTGTCCATGTGTAACGATATAAATTGTACCCATTGGTTGTTTCCGGATGACATATCGTGTACCTTCAGACGAATTACATTATACCGTCCGACCTACTCTCCCCTTAACCCTCCTCTTACCTATGTGCATATGCATACCGACTCAGTGAGACGACACGTAGGCTTGGATAGTGTTGTAACAACCACCGAGTCTGCCATTTCACAGACGGATGTTACACCCTCTAGGCCCAAGCTAAGGACCCAGTCCTTCTAGGGGACCTCTTCCTTTACCGTTAGGTGAGGTCGTGAGAACGGACCTTTTAGGGTACCTACCTCCTCGGACTATCCGATGTCAGGTACCCCAACGTTTCTCAACCTGTGCTGACTCACTGAAGTGCGTGAGTGAGTGAGTGAGGTCATATTCTATTTTTCGATTTTTTCTTATGTTTCCTTTTACTCAAAGAAGTAATCTCGTCTTCGAGGACTCATGGGGAGGTGCGGTCAAGAGGGGAGAAGGTATCTTTCTCTCAGAAAACGGACCTGTGTGGCGGAACAGGGTCGAACCACACCGGTACACTGATTCAAGACCGGAAACCTTGATATTCTCCTTTCAGTACACCGACAAAGTCCCTAGAAAGGAATTCCATGTCAACCCTGTGCGGGACCTGAGAGTGGAATAAGTAGAAAAGGAAGAATAAAGTCCACTTCTTTGACGATATTTACGTCTAATGTAAATCTTTCTCAATTCACCACTCGATGTACTCAGACCCAGGGACTCCTGAACCCACGTTTCGACGGTTTGTTACCCGATGAACAATAGTCCGAAACAGATGAGGACTTTCTTTTATCTTAAGACACATCACAATTATGTGAGTGCTGTGTAAACAAGCAATGAAAGTCTGTTCAGTCAATAAGGTGTCTTTAGTCTGTCGTAGAACCTTAACCATCCGGGAGGAACTCCAATACCTTGTCTGTTTCCTCACCTAAACCTCCTATCTGAACAGTCCCATCCCGAAATTCTATTCAGGTAAGAACTAGTTGAGTTAACAGAGGTAGTTTATCTGCCACTTTAGTAACGATCCTCTATGACTCGTCAACCTCCACCTTCTCTACGACCTTCTACCCGTCTTTGTATAGAGTAGTAATTCTTTGTTTTCGACTAATCTCTGTCACACTATTTAAACCACGAACTCACTTTAGTTCCGGTACAGGGAAAGTATCTTTAACGTGCAATATAGGATTTGTCAACTTGTTCTCAAAAACGACAATGGTCTGACTACCGATACTATTTTATTGACTCGTATTTTTATTAATGAATAAAATACTAACAATGTAGACCCTTTAGTTCGGTTCCAGAACGATTGTTTGATGGAAGAAATCGTCTTTAGTTCTTTAAATCGTTCATATAAGAAGGGAAAGAAAGTCTAGGAAGAGACAGGATCGACGAACGAGGATTCTGTCGACTCGGTGACCCCACTTTCATGATACGTGTATATGACCCCCTTTTCCCCCTTTTTTACACTTTATAGAGTGTGAGGACTACACGACACAACACGAATCAGTGAGTCAGTACAGGTGAGAAACGCTGGGACACTTGGTAGTGGTAGGTCTGAGGAGACAGGAGGAGATCCATTCTTCCGACATCACCCAACGGTTCGGGAGGAGGTCCCTTAGAAGGACTAGATCCCTAACTTGTGCACAGAAGCCACAGAGGACGTAACGTCCGTCTAAGAAATGGCGACTCGGTGGTCCCTTCGGGATGCCAGGACTATGTTATTCAGTTAATATGATGTTAATTTTTATTATTACTTTTATCTTAAATTTTTTCTAAAAATCTAAGACTGAACAGATACGTTGAAACGTTACATGTTTTGGGTAGTCGGTATCCCTAAGGGGTGGATAGAGGAGAGAGGTGAAAACAGTTTGGTTTATGGAGTTTGCAATCCTCTCGGTCTCAAAAGACAAAAGGTGTCTTGTAGTCGTAGGAAGTCCCACAGTTGTTTACAGGTTGTGGTTTATATGAACTCTTACCTCTTTTTCCTCTTTATACACAGTCATAACGGTCTACATCAGAATTTACGGTTTTCGGAACAATGGTGTACAAAGGAGTAGGTATCGTATAAGACCATCCTTTCTTTCCGGTTTTTATTGACTCTTTTTCGATCCGGAAATAACTTTCAGTCGGAAACAGTCCTCACTTTCGGTAAAGATTTGAATTTTTTGTCTGTTCCCTTTTTTTTTTTGATAATGATTAGTTTCGTTTACGTTCCATGTAAGTTCAAAACTCTAACTTGAGTATCCTAAAACGATATACTTCGATCTTTCGAGACATATATTATTTCTCTTAAAATTCGAAGGACCCCTCTTTTGCCTCTTCAAGACCCAGTCCTCCTACATCTCGAAACTCCTCTTTTCTCTTCCCATTCGTGAACTCGTCTACATAACTAGACCAAGTGACAGATCCTGTTTTAGGTCCTCCTCCGACATAACTATTGTTGGTTGATTTGACCTTTAAGATCTCTTACATCGGTCGGAAAAGAAGGAAAGGGTCTATGTTTGACCTTCTAAAGCGGAAGTGATCCTTCTGACTGTAAGTCGACCAGTGGACTCGTTGTACCGTGGAGTTCTCGTCCAATCTGGATGTTTCCCTCTACTAATCTCAACTGGTTTCCGATGCAAGGGGTTCCCACCACATCCCTACGTTTTCATAGGTGTACCGTGTCCCTCCTTTTTTCCTCCACGGGTGCCCCCATCACTAGTCGTCTCAGAAGTCGGTCCTGTTTCTTCAGTAAGACATCCATGTAGATTTAGTTTTCTTTTACTGGTCTTGAAGTTGTCGTCTGGGGTCGTGCGGTACTGCTTTTCCTGATTTACCTCACATAGTAAGGGGTCCATTACCCATTACTCTAAGATATGTACATCCCTGTCCTCTGTATACCCTTTAGAGACATGGAAAGAAAGTCAAAACGACACTTGGACTTTGAAAGATTTTTTATTTCAGATAAAAAAGGTTTGACGCGATAACTATCTTATATACACACACACGAGTCAGTACAGGGTGGTAAACGTCAGGGTACCTGCCATCGGACGGTCCGAGGAGACAGGTACCCTAAGAGGTCCGTTCTTATGACCTCCCCCCACGGTAAAGGAGGAGGTCCCCTAGAAAGGTTGGGTCCCTACCTTGAGTGAAGAGAATGTAGAGGACGTAACCGTCCACCTAAGAAATGGTGGTGCGTTGGACCCTTCGGGAACAACTATCTTCATGTTACAGATAAAAGTATGGATCCTGATTCAGAAGTTTTGGGTATAACTTACCCGAAGGGACCACCGAGTCAACCATTTCTTAGGTGGACTTTACGCCCTCTGGACCCAAGTTAGGGACTCAACCCTTCTAAGGGGCCTCTTCCCTTGTCGATGGGTGAGGTCATAAGACCGGACCTCTTAAGGTACCTGACGTATCGGGACCCCAGCGTCTCAGGCTGCACTGACTCGCTGAAAGGGAAACAGAAACCGTGAGTAGAGATATTAACTTTTTGTATGATGAGAGACGGGGTTTCGTTATAGAAGTGACTTAGGAAATGACTTAGGGAATAAGACCATCTACAAGTAATTGATATGAATTTCTAGTCTTATACATCATTATAGAGTTATCAAATTTTAACGTTGTCTTTGTTTACAATTCCTTTAATGAAGACATACTATCCTAATGATCTATAGAAAGTGTTAAGGAAATGTCAAAAGTCATAAAAAGTTGAAGGGATACTAATTATCCATATAATCGTACTTGTTGTCGTTTGTATGTAATAAACTTTCTATGTATAAATACCTGACGAATATATATCTGTAAGTATATGTGTAGTACAGTAGTGGCAATAACCCCTTCTCTGTCATTTTTATCATTAACGTAGTCTCACTTTATATGGTTTTCTCTTCGCTACTAAATTAACACCGATCAAAACACAACACCCCGAAGGAACCATAGAGTCGACCATTTCTTAGGCAGACGTTATCTCCTCTGGGCCCAAGCTAAGGACAGTCCTTCTACACGATCTCTTCTCTATCCGATGGTTGAGGTTATAAGAACCCGAAGGGAACACCGAGTCGACCATTTCTTGGGAGGACTTTACACCCTCTGGACCCAACCTAGGGACCCAACCCTTCTAGGGGGCCTCTTCCCTTACAGATGGGTGAGGTACCTGACATGTCCGGTACCCCAGCGTCTCAGCCTATGCTGACCCGTTGAAAATGAAAGTCGAGACACAATATTCTGATTTTCTTATAAAATTTAGATAAAAAGACACGAAAGGTCTACAAAATGTCACTTAGAGATAAAAATACACCTTTTTTATTTGAACCTACAGACTTTATTTTTAAGTCATTGTGATATAAATCTCTTTGTGATGAATTTATTTGAAGTCGTACTCCTTTAACAACACTGACAACACCACTCGTAAGACTTTCTAATTGTCTTCATCCCTATTATACTGTAAATTGACTAGAAAGTTCTGTTCGACCTGCTTATTGTGAAAAAAAATTTTTTCCTTTTATCATTGATCGTTACTTTGTACCACAAAGATCATACTGAGTCTTCACTCCACAGTTTACGAAGGCACCTTTTAAAGTTGTGATGGTTTTGGGTTCTTCAGTGTATGAAGTTTGTGTCCTCATTTTTTATAGAACTAAGTAAATAAATTGTGACGGAATCTCAAATAAGGGTTTTAGGATAAAACCTCTCTAAGATAGAGTACAGTGAAATAGGAAACATCACTTAACCGATTTATTCTTATAACACACACACACACACACACACACATACACACACATGTACGTACGAGTCACACAGACTGAAAAACGATGGAGTATCTACATCAGACGGCCCGAGGAGACAGGTACCCTAAAGTGTCCGTTCTTATGATCTCACCCAACGGAACGGGAAAAGGTTTCCAAGAAGGGTTGGGTCCCTAGTTTGGGACCAGAGGGTATAACGTCAGTAAAAGAAATGACGACTCGGTGGTCGTACCGATGTAGTAGAGATTAGGAATGTTGTTGTCACATTCCTTTCCTAAGAATCAGAGTGAAATGTCTATCCTTTTGACTCAGAGTTTCTTCATAGAAAAGACTGTAGTGTGTCCGTTAAGTGTTACCTCCATCCGAGGTTTGACAGACAAACTGAGACTTCAGACGTAAGAGAGGTGGGGAGACGGAGTTGGGTTATGAACCTCGGAAACGGTATTGTTGGGTAATGAAGTGTTACACGAAATGTACTTCAAAGAGTGGGTTTGAATGGTGGTCCGTTCTACCGAGTCCAATAGACGTTTTGTACTGAAGTTTTCTTTTTCAACAGTAAAGGTTTCGTGTAGGTCGGTGTTTCCTATGTCTGTACTCGTCATCAAAAATGTCTTCCTTCATTGGATCCGTCATTCCTGTGAAAGTCTTTACAGACCTTGGTCTCCTTAGTTACAAAATAAACGATCCTTTATATAAGTATTCATTCTAAAAAAACAAGAGTAAATTTTATTGTCAGAACAATAACTACAAACGGTTTGTCCTTTCCCCACCCTACTCCTCGCTTTACCTACTCTCCCCAACTCTTCATGTTTTACGATCAATGTTTTATTTATTCAGTGTTCCTGCATTATATTCGTACCCCTATATCAGATATTAGAACACTATTTAAATATACCACCGACTACTATTGATCTGAATAAGACCACTAATAAAACGTTACATATTTTTATAGTTTAGTGATACGACACGTTGATTTTAATTGTATTGTAATATTCAGTTAATATGAAGTAAAATTTATTAATTTCACTATATATATATATATATATGTGTGTGTTTTGTCGACCGGAATCTCTGAGGGATTGTTCTACTTTCGTGTCGTTAATCTGACGTTTTTTAAAAGTTATTTTTAAGAGAGAATTTTTAAGTGGACAACAGTAGTCTTAAAAGTTTCCGGGAGGGTGTTTACTAGTCCTTTACCTAGGCGAACCTCGATTATATGCTCTTTGTCATCTTCGTTGACAGGAACACAACGTTAGAGATGTTTTCATCTTTACATTTACATCTTCGTTCAGTTTCTGGTGTATTGTAATTGTTAGGGGTTTGAAGTGGACAACGAGAGTTTTACATTGTCTAAACGTATTCATTTCACTGTCAGTGAGTCAGTACAGGTTGAGAAAAACTGAGGTACCTGTCATTGGTCGGTCCGAGGAGACAGGTATCCTAAGAGATCCGTTCTTATGACCTCACCCAACGGTAAGGGAAGAGGTCCCTAGAGGGTTAGGTCTCTAACTTGGGTCCAGAGGACGTAACGTCCGTCTAATAAATGGTAGACTCGGTGGTCCCTTCGGGATCTATAACGTATTCTAGTTCCATTAACCTCGGTTTTAACAAGTTTCTTTCTTCTTTTTATTAATCGGATTCTAAAGACTATTGTCTGTTTATATGAAGTTTTGAGGTTCCTTTTTTGAATATAAAAGAAAACGATAGGGAAATTTTACCCTAGTGGATCCTCTATTGATTTTGAACGAACTCTGATTCTCCTTTTTCCCTCGTCCCCCCTTTCCGGAAAAATTTATGTTTGACGATTATCCCAAAAACGGATTTGAGATTTGGTCTCGACAGAATTTTAACGAACAGTTCCCGTTTAAGTTTACTATTACAGCAGTAGTGTTTATCATTTTTAGAATCAGTAGATTCGTTATTTGAATTAAATAAGGTTGACAATAAATATCTGGTCACTTGAAACAAACATGGACTAAGTACCGATTTTAAAAGTTTACTTTCGATTCTTCAAAGACAGACACAGACGTATACACATAAATACATGTAATATTTACAATAAAAAGATGGAAACCTACCGTAACGGTTTTAATTATACATTTTTGATAAAGTAATTGAATTTCGTTTTTCACGAAGTCAAGTCAAGTCAACGAGTCAGCACAGACTAAGAAACGTTGGGGTACTTAACGTCGTGTGGTCCGGAGGGACAGGTAGTGGTTGAGGGTCTCAAATAAGTTTGAGTGTAGGTAGCTCAGGCACTACGGTAGGTCGGTCGAGTAGGAGACAGTAGGGGAAGAGGAGGACGGGGGTTAGGGAGGGTCGTAGTCTCAGAAAAGGTCACTCAGTTGAGAAACGTACTCCACCGGTTTCATGACCTCCAAGTCGAAATCGTAGTCAGGAAGGTTTCTTGTGGGTCCTGACTAGAGGAAGTCTTACCTGACCAACCTAGAGGAACGTTAGGTTCCCTGAGAGTCCTCAGAAGAGGTTGTGTTGTCAAGTTTTCGTAGTTAAGAAGCCGTGAGTCGAAAGAAGTGTCAGGTTGAGAGTGTAGGTATGTACTGGTGTCCTTTTTGTTATCGGAACTGATCTGCCTGGAAACAACCGTTTCATTACAGAGACGAAAACTTATACGATAGATCCAACCAGTATTGAAAGGAAGGTTCCTCATTCGCAGAAAATTAAAGTACCGACGTCAGTGGTAGACGACACTAAACCCTCGGGGGTTTTTCTTTCACGAATATACGTAAATTTATGTTGTCTTTGATTGGATCCATAAAAAGTTCAAGTGTACTAGATCCTATTAAAATGATTTGTCTTTGATCAAAGTCAAAAAACCACAGTAAATTTTTATTATCATTTTTTTTTATTTTATTGTCAGAACAATAAAGTTTGGGATTACGTGTCCATCCTTCATACTCAATAAATAAACGAAAATTAAGGGAAATGGACGTACGAAGTTCCCACCTATAGGAAGGTTTAAAATTAAAATTAGTGTCAAATACTTTCATATCGACTTAAATTAAGAAATTCCCATTTTGTTGTGTAACCATCCAAATATCCTTAGTAAGTTTTCTTATGGGACTTCTTCACTCGAGGATCTTCCGTCCAGGTTGGAACAAATAGAGATGTCGGGTCAACGCACTTCGTGTAATTGATGATATTGAATTAATTAATACGTAAGTTCTTAATATCTTGTCCGTCAATTGTTTCTTCAGTCAAAGTCTGGGTCGTGTTGGAATTCCTCGAACACACGTGTTTTTTCTTAGGATATCAGAACGAGACCCGATATCTCTGACGAGGAACTTAAGACTCAAAAATAAGACTGTGACGGTGATTACCCAATTTATTCTTTAGGAAGTGAAGGGAATCAAAGGAAAGTAATTACAAGAAAGAAAGAATAATAAAAAAGTTAAAGATTAAATAAAAAATAAAAATAAAAACCGACACGACCCAAACGTCCGAAAGAGATAACGTTCCGAAGAGTAACGTCACTGAAAAGAACAACACCTCGTGTCTGAGATCCCGCACGCCTGAAGTCATCAACCCCGTGTTTCCGAGTCACCGACGTCGAGTACCCGAGATCTCGTGTCCGAGGTGCCAACACCGGGTGCCCGAAATAACGTCGAACCGTACACCTTAGAAGGGTCCAATCCCTAGTTTAGGTACGGGGGACGTAAGAATTGGTGACTTCGTGGTTTTTTCAGAGACAATTAAAACTTTAGTCGTGTTACACTTCGACTCTTCTCTTCTCTTCCTTTCCCGTCCATTTCCTTCCCCTCCCTCCTCATCCCTTCTCTACCTCCCTTCCTCAATCATGTGAGAGGACGGACACAGATGTGGAGACACTAGGCCTATTTCGGGTCCCAAACCGGTTAGTGTCGGTTACCCGGTTTAGGTTGGATTACAGATTCTTACGAAAAATGTAAAAATTTACCAACTTTCTTAAGTTTTCTTATTATTATAAAGTGTCTTACATTTTTTTAATTCATGCTAAGATAAAAGTCACAGGTAATTTTTTTAATGTAACCGTGAGTCGGTGTGAAAGAGGACACGCATAAAGTTACCGTCGAAAGTGTGATATTGTCTCCTCAACTTATTAACGTTGTTCTCTGGTATACCCGGTGGTTCGGATTTTATAGTTGATAGACCGAGGAAGGACCTTTTACAAACGACTGGGGACTGTATTAGTTGGTTCGTCAGTGAAGTCTTTTGACTTCGTCGTTAGATCCTATTCACCCCAATACATTTAATTCCCTGTTAAGAGGGTTCGTGAAATTCTTTTAAGTGATAAGCTTCTTCTCGTCGAATACACCGAACCGTCGTGGTGACAATAAGAAACAGGTTTTAGAGGGGAGTGGACTCGGCGAGTTCGTCGGTTCCAAAGTGTCCGAAGGTACCTCTTCCTCCTTCGTAAAACTAACGAGCGGGATGTAGAAAGGAAGGAGGGTGAAGAAATGTGAGATAAAGACTCACCAACAGTCTCCTTACGCCCCAGGACGACAACAAAAAGTCTGGGGTCCTCGTCAAAGACTGTCTGAACCGTGCCACTTCGTGAGGTTCAAGGATAGAGCCGAGACGTCGACGGACGGGGCGCAAGACAGTCCGACGAGAAGGGTGTTACGTAAACAGGTGCAGGGAGGGAGAGAGAGAGAGACAGAGAGAGAGAGAGTGTGTGTGTGTATGTGAAAGAGAGAGAGAGGTTGACCTAACTCCCTCTTTAGGGAGAGTCGGAGAGCGGTCGTGATTATCTTTTCGGAAAAATATCTGTCTTGACGGAAAACAGGAGACATTTTCACATCGACAGGGAAGAAAGCCTCTCACTCTCGCAATAAAAAGACGTGCCGGAAGAGAACCACACACACACACACACACACACACACACCCGCCCTACACTTCGTCCTTCCCCTTCTTACTTCCCCTGCCACTGTCCCTCTCCCGCGGCGTCTCATTGGTCTGTCTTCTGAATCGCAGCTGTGACATACCAATTCTATTCCCCAAGGATTCAGTTAGTGGAAGTTCCTCTTCCTCTCCTCTCCTCTCACCCACCAGGAGCGACTGTTGAATGCGTAGCGGATTCTGTTAAAGTACTTATTTTTATAGAAGATCTTTCCACAGAGTTTTTCATATCCTTCTCTTATATCGTTCTACAATTGTCGTCAACAGAAGCCCACCCTCCCTTTTCTCCGTCCAATACCCACTAGAGAAGGAAGATACAGGACATAGAGGGAAATAAGAAAACTTACAATTCGACTTCTTTTTCATGTTATTAAATTTCCCGTTCAGTGACTACGTGTCTTTTAGAGGTGTCTGGGACTGAATCGGTCTCTACGAACCCGATGGAAGGTACGGGTTAATAAACACCCAATTAGTCTTTGAGAAAAAAAATTACACAAAATGTTATAAATAAGAAAACAGGATTCCTAATATTTGACTTGTGTTTTTTTTAGAAGGGGGAACGGGGTTATGACTAAGTTCTAGTAACAGACTTATAGTGAAGAAAAATTTTTCTTTTGTCCCGATTTAGAAATAACTGCGGTTTTTGTCTGGTCACCCAAACAGACAATATTATGGTACAAAGGGAAGGAAGGAAGAGTCAGACAGAGAGAGAGAGATAGTGACAGAGAATGAGAAAGAGGAAGTAGTTTCGTATTACGTGTATATTTTAAGATTAATTGACTTTGTACCTTACTAGTTCTAAAATGAGATTCTCTTTATGTTAACAACAACAAATCAACAAGTCAACTCAGACTGAGAAGTACTGGGGTACTTGCCATCAGGTGGTCCAAGGAAACAGTCACCCTAAAGGGTCCGTTCTTATGATCTCACCCAACGGTCAAGGAAGAGGTCCCGTTGAAGGACTGGGTCCCCATCTTGGGTGTAGAGGACGTAACCATCCATCTAAGAAATGGTGACACGATGGTCCCTACGGGGTTCTTTTTATATAGTCGTAACCGATTCTCTCCGTTATCTTATTTACTTGCACGAAAACAAGGAAGAAATGTAATGTAATTTCAGTGTCACTCTCCTAGAATTTTTTCCTTTGGGAGATTCTATTCTTTTTCTCGTTTCTGTCATGGATCCTTCGACTCATGGATGGGTCGTGAATCCTTCGACCCTTCGTCTTTCACATTCACCACGGACTGTTGTCTGGGTCCTGACGACTTGGGATTCGGTCGTTATCCTTTCGTTGGTCTTAGGGGATTTTCGAACTCAACCGTTGTATTAAATGGAGGTCTCCGTCTCCATTTTCACTCTACTTTTTGTTCCAACTTAAGCTTAATTCATCGTCATGTCGGGTCTAAAGGATGGACGAGGTTTTACTGACAGGGAGGGAGTTTCACCGTGGTGGGTCTTCACAGAAAAGATGTCCCAGAGAGTCATCCTCGAGAGCCATGTGTTTCACGACTTTTGTGATCGTTATTCACTGGTCAATGTGTTACTTGTGACTATAGGAGGTCGAAAAGGAGGGTTGACCAACGTTTGTCCTATCATCTGTGGGTCCGTCCTTTGTTCTTCTAAGGAGAGACCTCTCTTAGAATGGACGTGTCGACTTTTATGACTTTCTATCCGGACCACCCCATGTCAAGAGTCTTTTGACCGGGTCGGTCTGGTGGAAGGTTCCTTCGGGGAGAAGGTTTCTTGAGATTGATGAAAATCTACGAGATAAAAAAAATTGGTTTTGTCTGTCGATTCACAGTGGTCTATAGACTCCTTTCAAAGATTGTTGTTGTTGTTTCCGTCTCCGGTATCGTTTTTTTATTTTGTTTATTTTGGTGGACCTACTTTTTCCTGACATATTTCTACATAGAAACCCCTGAAGGGACCACCAGGTCACCGATTCAGAGACGTGAAGTTTACGTTCCCAGGACCCAAGTTAGGGGTCAGTCTCTTGATCTAGGGAGTACGGTGTTATTTCTGGGACCACGTCGGTTTATATATTTATTATAAAAATTTTTCTCTATTTTAGAAGTCTTTAGGTAGTACTCTTAGGAGTTTCTCTATTTTCGTCTATTATAAAAGTGTTTTGTTCTTGAATTAGGTTTCACAAGGTTTTCAAGGGAGTCTCGGGGTCGTTTACGGAAGAATATAGTTCTTGAGGTTTTGACCCAAAAGAGAGGTCACTTGTTTAAACACTACTCTTCTATTAAACTTTAGTTAAGACGAGTGGTTTTACTTTCAAAAGTTGTAACTACTTACATAAAGTTTGTCATACAGTACCGGAAGGGATCCTGTTTCATTATGTTCGATTGTCTTACTTAAATATAGGTATAAAAAAGGTTTTTATCTTCTCTAAAAATAAAAATAAAATAAAAAGACTACTAAAAAATTTAATTCTGTATTAACTGTCTATTATAACACATCCCAATTCCACATGACGAATGACTACACTATGTGAATATATCGGGTTATAGTGGGGGGACTACCGAGTCAGTTATTTCTTAGGTAGACGTTACGTCCTCTGACCTCTGGTGTACGTCACGTCCTCTACACCCGAGTCAGGGACCTAACCCTTCTAGGGAACCTCTTCCTTTACCGTTGGGTGAGGTCATGAGGATGGTCCCTTTAGCGTGTCTGTCTCCTCGGACCACCCGATATCAGGTACCCCAGGGTTCTCAACCGGTACTGAATCGATGATTTAGTACTGGTGTTACGTTATACTGATGAAGGGGCCTCAGTCAATTGTGAAGAAAGTCAGTACATTAACAATAACAAATCAGCGATTTAGTATAGGTTGTGAAACGTTGGAGTACCTGACGTCGCGTGGTCCGAAGGGACAGGAAGTGACAGAGGACCTCAAGTGAGTTTGAGCACAGGTAACTCAGTACTACAGTAGGTTAGTGGAGTAGGAGACAGTGGGGAAGAGGAGGACGGGAGTTAATAAGGGTTGTAGTCTTAGAAAAGGTCGCTCAGTTGAAAAGTATAGTTCACCGGTCTCATATTTAAATGGTAAAGAAAAACACCTCTTTTAAATTCTAGATCAGAGAATCGTTAAAACTGTCTGTATAATGTCATGGTAACTGATATATGTGATACGACACGTAATCTAGAGGTTATCTTTTGAACATAGGAAACTGGGTGTAGAGGGGTTAAGAGGGTGGTAGTGGTGGAGTACGGTCCCAGTCCCACTTGACCCTCTTCAGGGGAGGTTGTATAGGGTCCCGAATGTCGAGAGAAAGGGTATAACGATACAGGGTGACGACGGGTATTTGAGACGAGTGTATAAAGAAACCATCTTCGTAAAAATAGTGACTAATGATATATCAGTTCACCGAGAAGAATCCCGGTGATCCTCCATTAGCTGACGAAAAACAATTTACAGTTCAACTAATCAAATTGACTAATCAACCTGGAGTTTCAATAACGGAAATAGAGACTCAAGAACCCTCCCTTCAGAGTACCTAACGAATTCCTCCCCAGGGATTTGAGACTTTCTAGATTACGGACTACTTGATCCACTTCGACCACATTAGTTCTGTCTTTATTTCACGTGTAATTTACATTACACGAACTTAGTAGGTCTTTGGTGTGGGGGTAGGACCAGGTACCTTTTTAACAGAACGTACTTTGGGTAGGGATCACGGTTCTTCCAACCCCTGGTGACTGAATTTCTTGAACCGGAGGAATAGACACTGAACACACTAAGACCCGTTCAATAAATTACAGAGAAGATATTTTCCTTTTATATCATAGTTCCGGTAACACTCAGACTTTGTTTCGTTCGTTGTATTTCAAGGATCGGATTCCAGGCGTAAGTACCTCACGAGTTATCGTGTCAAGGGAGGGGAGACTCTAGTGTAGTATGCTCCTGGGAGTCTGTTTGTGTCGAGACCAGTCACCCTGTTTGTCTCCCGAGGTCTGGTGTGACAATTGCAAAAACGGGTCACCGTGGAGATTGAACACCAATGAGTACCGGCGGACTCAGATGGTTAAGGGTGGGGAGTGTCGTTCCTGAGGTTTACGTTAAAGACGGGGTGGGAAGTCTTCTTGTTCTTAATCTCTGGTCGGGACTTTATGTGTGTTATTTTACCTCCGTCTCAAGTGTCCTCGGGTTCGTGTCAAAAAGTCGACCATTAGTTTTTCTGGGTAGTGAGCCGGGAGTGGGGAGTCGGGGAGCCAGTCTGTTTGTACCAAGAAAAAGAGACGTTGGGATCAGGTCTCAACGAACCAGAAAAAGGTCGACTGAGTGTTTCGATCTGTTTCGAAAGTCCGATTAAGGAGAAAATTTCTTCGTTGATGAGTTTACTACCCGTCACAAAGTCCACTGGACTCCCAGGATAATCTCGAGAGGCCCCTACCACGAGACGAGAGTCAGTGAGTACCCAGTTTCCGAGTTGTGACCTCGTCACCTCGTGTCCGAGTCTTTATCCTTTAAAAGACGGAAGTAAGAGAGGGACCGTCTCCCCTCCAACACTTTTCGACTGAAGACTCGTCACTTGGTCTTTAGTCGATTAAAGAGGACAATGAAACAACACAAAAGGGTCCGTTTGTGTAGTGTAGAGACTCAGAGGTGACACTTCTCGCCATCCTAATCTTTCAGACATTCTGGGGAAAGGGAACCTGACGTTCCTTCTAGTTTGGTCAGTTAGGACTTCCTTTAGTTGGGACTTATAAGTAACCTTACAGACTACGCCTTAGACGTTATGAAACCGGTGGACTATACTTCTCAATCGAATAACCTATTCTGGACTACGACCTTTTCTGACTTCCGTCTCCCAATTCCCCTACTGTCTCCTATTCCACCAACCTATCGTAGTTTGAGTTACCGGTACTCAGACTCGTTTGAGGTCTTCTATCACTTCCTGTCCCTTCGGACCACACGACGTCAGGTACCCTGACTCTTCTCAGTATTACTCAGTCTGTGCTGACCCGATGTCTTGTTGTTGCCTAATTCAAACGGTTTAAAATCTTAAGGTACATTTAACTTAGTAAATCACTAGTGAGACCGTATTCGGAAGAAAGTTCGGTTATTTTACCAAAACTCGTGTATGGTTCTCACGAAAATCAAAATAACGACTCGTTATAAGGTACCACATTTACTGACATCGAACCAAAAGATGAGAGGACAAATACCTGTGGTCGTGACAATGGTGAAGAACTAATAATACCTATTTTGACAATACAAGAAGATGTTCAGAAAAAAAAGTCATACGTAAAAGTAATCAGAACTCATGTATGGATTGTCACTTTAATAACTTAAATATTCCATCGACATACCAATCAAAATGTTTCTTTAAAGTCTTTAAAAGGTTTCACCAACATGATAAAATATAAGAGTGGTCGTTATATCGTTTTGGAGGTCAACGAGGCATAAGAACGGTTGTGACCATAATTCATAAAGTTCATCGGTAAAACAATTCACACATCCCTGAGTAACACCGAGATTAAACATAAAGGAACTACTGATTACTATAGTTGGTGAGAAAAAGGGTAAACATATAATAGAAACACTCCACAGAGAACTTTAGAATAGGGGAAGACCCCCTAAAAATTTTTAGAAAATAACAATCTGATATTTTTAAGAAGTATATAGGACCTTTACTAAAGAAAACAGTCGGTTACCTAAATATTTTAAAGGAGGGTCTGATACCGAACGTATAAATATAAGAATTACATCAAAAACTAATCGGCTAAAAAAAAAGTCGTTCTAGGACACAATAAAAAACATTCAACGTAAAAAGTTTCCTAAACAAGTAAAATAGCTTCAACAATTTAAACAGTGGTATTTTGATAACTATTACAAGGGAACAGTAGAAAAAGTACAGACACCCCAGACATCACTATTAAGGTGAAGAAAATAACTCTTACGTACAAAAGAAAAAAAAGTACTAGTCTTATCGATTACCAAATAATTAAAATTAGAAAAGTATTTCGGTCGTAAAGGAAACAAAAAAGATATAAGAAGAAGTTAAATCAACCAAAGATTTCAAACTAGGTATAGTAAAGGAAGTGCAGTGGAGGACCCACCAAAGAAAAGAAAAAAAGGATAGAAGTAATCCGGTAACTAAAATCTGAAAAGTAAAAAAAGATTATATTCGTACGCATCGATATTTAAAGGGAGATTAGTGGTGATATCGACGTTTACAACTATACAACATAAAAATAACGGTAAGTCTAACGTCGAAATACAAAAGACAATACTAAAAAAACTGAGTATCTAATATAGATTAGAGGTTTATAAACTCTGAAAGGATCTATAGAATAACTACTAAAAATAAAATTAAAATAATACCAGTCCCTTATGAGAGTAATACTAAAACTAAACTAAATTAGATGACTCAGAAAAAAGTACTGAGTCTGTCATTAGAGAGGACCGTTTCTAGTATGTGTAACCTTTTTAATATCTATTTACCTGTCTGTCTATCTGTCTGTCTACCCCGAAGGGACCACCGTGATCACCATTTCTTGGGTGGACGGTTACGTCCATCTATATTATATGAGCCCAAACTAGGGACCCAACCCTTTTAGGGGACCTCTTACTGTACCCGTTGGATGAAGTTATAAGAACGGACCTCTTAGGGTACCTACCTCCTCGGACCCTCCTATGCCTGGTATTCCAGTGTTTATCACTGAATCGTGTTCGTCGTGTAGACGTCTATCTGTCTCTATAAAACACCAGCAACCCATATCAAAAGATATCCAATTGAGTTCTACAAATTACAGGACGAGTAGGTACAGAAATGATTATAAACCATCAACTAGATGGTTTACGAACTCTCTACCTACAGCTTCAGTGGTTGTTTTTAACATCTAACAGATAAATAGGGAAATTAAGATAAAGACAAAGTACATCTAACTTCGACAATAATCCATGAAAAATTTTAAAAAACTGTAGAAGGGTTACTTAACTGAGAAAATAATAGTATTTTGTTAGGAGAAATAGAGAAACTGAACTTCGTATAAAATAGACTAATAATTATAACGATGAGATCTAAAAATAGTAAAAGATAAAAGTATCATACACAAAATTTTACACAAATAAATATTAATTTCACTGAGAGAATATCTGTTATGTATTAACCCAGAACACAAAAAAAGAAAATTATTCAGACCGTTAGGAATCTGAAATTAATCTCACACATCAAGTAATTGTAAATTACAATGATTTATGACCAAATAACTATCGAGTTATTACTTTAATCTAGTACGGGTGGTAAAATAATAAACAGAAGAAATGAAAAACAGGAGGAACAAAAACAGAGACAAGGAAAAAGGGACTGAAAAAAACCTAATAAATTTAAAAAATACTAAGGTAAATTTTATTGGGTAACTTAAAAATTATTGTGTAACTTCTTCCAACTATATGGAGGAAGATGTTAAGGAGTGACCAATAAGAAACATAATTTTATATCTTCTTTTTTATTTGAAAAAACTTAAACCTTTAATTTAAACTTAAAACTTTAATCTAGTATAAAAACTTAAAACTTTAATTTGACCTGTCTTAAGAAATTTGGATCTTAACGAGTACTTTTATAACCCACGGTTTCTAAAATAGGTTACTTAGATATTCTTATCTTACTCAGGTGTCTTGTTTAAATTTCCCATCTCCCTTTTTTATTTGGTAGAGATTAACAAAGAATGATCTAGGTCACGTAAGTTATTTGGAAAGTATCACGATGCGATGACAAAAAAAGAGTAATAATGTTAATAGGGGTCTACCCTTTTATTCTCGTTACACTTCGACTACCTTTTATACATACTGACTCCTAACGGAAAGGCGGAGTGAAATGGTAAATTCTTTATATTAGTGGTGTCACTAGAAAGTGTGTCTCCCAACTTCCCAAAAAGGTGGACAATACAAAGGACAATGTAAGACCTATTCTTTATCTGAAAAAAAGAGGGACCCACGGATAATTTCTATAAACTCTTCTTACGGTCAAGTTCTGGTTTCAGACTAATTTTACCCTTACACAAAATAAAGGGATAAAAAGTGAGAAAGGAGAATGATCCTTCACTACATATTCTTCCTCCACTTTCTTGGTTATTCCTAACTTAGGAATGACACCAGGTTTGAGACACATCTGATAGAGGTGTTATAGAGAAAAATAACGGTTTGATGGGATGGTTCGTCAATCATAACAAAGACGGTATAATATGTCTGATGTTTCGAGTTTCTTAGATCCATGGTACAGGTTTTGGAAGAACACACACACAAAGGTCAGTGACACTGGGGTACTGGGTACCTGCTATAAGGGTGGTCCGAGGAGACAGGTACCTTAAAAAGTTCGTTCTTATGACTTCGTCCAACGGTAAAGGAGGAGGTCCCCTAGGAGGTCTAGGTGCCTAACTTGGGTGTAGAGACGATAGAGGACGTAACCGTCCACCTAAGAAATGGTGACACGGTGAATCATTCGGAGGTTTGGATGAATCTTCAGTGCTTAAGGAGTCTTTGAATTTTTAATCGTACATAGGAAAAAAAAGAAAGATTCTAAGGAGTGTGCCAAAGAAGGGTCTACCGCGATCATCATTTTCTTGGGCGGACGGTTTCGTCCACTGTATTCTCTGTACCCAAGGTAGGGACTCACCCCTTCAAGGGGACCTCTTCCCTTACCGTCGGGTGAGGTCACACGAAGGACCTGGTAAGGTACCTGTCTCCTCGGACCGTCCGATATCAGGTACGCCAGCGTTTTTCAGTCTGTGTTGGCTGCACTGAATCGTGTCGTGTCTTCGGTATAGTATGCTATAAAGAGAAAGAGATTGAAGTGAGTCACACTTTTAAGGATTCAGGTAGGTACGACGACACTTTCTGTAATAAAGTAAGAAAAATACCGACTCGTTATAAAGTAGTTATAAGTAGTATACACATATGGTAGAGAAGGAATAGGTATGAAGACAGCTACCTGTAGACTTGAATGATTGTTTGTTTTTGTCTGAGTGTCTGAATCTCTTGTTTGAATGTCAATGGTCCCCCTTTCCCACCACACCCTCCCTGTCTGTCTCTGACACCTTGACTTAAAGATATAAATTTTATCTTTTACTTGCTCTTGGATGACATGTCGTGTCCCTTGAGACGAGTTATAAAACATTGTTGGATTTACTCTTTCCTCAAACTTTTTCTTATTTATGTACATATATATATTGACTTAGTGAAACGACATATGGACTGTCATTGTATTACAAACATTAGTTGGTATGAGGTTATATTTTATTTCAAAAATTTTACATTTTTTTATAATCGTACGTTTATCGTGAAGATCCTTAAAAAGTCTTCCGTTAAGAGCGTGACTACGGGTTTCTGTAAATGTTCTTACAAAAGGTGTTGTAACAACTGTTATTACCTTTTGACCTTCGTTGGATTTACGGTATTAGTCTTCTTCTTGATCCAATCAAGACTACGAAAGTGTATTGCTTGTGACACGTCTACAACTGTTTATTACAATTCACTTTTTTAGTGCAAGTAGAAGATGAGCACCAGGGGGTTCCTCTGTGCAAGTTCTTATAAGTGTTTATACTTCCTTGTTCATCTCAAATAGATGATGTTCGTCAAGAAATAACCTTCTCCTCTTAATTCCCTCCCCGAACATGAAAAATTTTAATCAAAAATAACCTCATCTCAACGAAATGTTACAACACAATCAAAGACGACATGTCGTTTCGCTCAGTCGATGTGTCGGAGAGAGAAAATCTAAAGGAAGGGTAAATCCAGTGGTGTCTCATGACTCATCTCAAGGGACATGATATATCATCCAAGAGTAACATTAGATAAAATATTTGTCCTCACATGTATACAGTTATGGTTAGAGGGTTAAGTGGGACAAGGGGGGAAGGTTCCCCCCGAACATAAAAATTATATGAAACTATAACATACAAAAGTGTATATTGAACACATTGAAAAGATTTATATTATGAAATTATAGACGTACTAATGATCCACTCTTCTGGGATTTCAACGAAATTATGTTAGAAGGGATAATGACGTTGACAAAAGATATCGTTCCTGGAAGGTTCCGGGACTTCTTGTGATCTTGACCTCCCGTCCTTATAATTGTGACCTCTATTGTGACCTCCGGACCTGTTCCACCTAGACTCGTCGGTCTAGGTTGTCATCGGGACTCATCTGGGGAGCCCTTTGGAGTGTGAACTATTCACGAGGACTTACTCAATTCTTTTAAACACGGTCAACACTGAATCTTTGTTTCCAATGTAAATAGTAGTTATTATTCGATAAACAATAACAACAAGTCAACGATTCAGCACAGGTTGAGAAACGGCGTGGTATCTGACGTCGTGCGGTCCGAGGGGACAGGAAGTGGTAGAGGGTCTCAAACGAGTTTGAGTACAGGTAACTCAGTCACTACGGTAAGTTGGTAGAGTAAGAGACAACGGGAGAAGAAGACGGGAGTTTGAACGGGTCGTAGTCCCAGATAAGATTACTCAGTCAAGAAGTGAAGTCCACCGGGTTCATAACCTCGAAGTCCAAGTCGTAGTCAAGAAAGTTACTAAAAAGTCCCAACTAAAGGAGTTCCTAACTGAACAAACTAGAAGAACGACAGGTTCCCTGAGAGTTCTCAGAAGAGGTCTTTGTAATTTGATTTTTTACGGTAAATGTGACAATTCTAACCGTTTTTAAAATTTCGAAGTGTTATGGTTCAATTCGATTTTTGTCTGGTTCGATAGGTCACAGTGAACACCCTTATAACAATATTGGTGAAATTTGTCAACCAGTTAAGGGTCTTTTTGACCTCTGTTCAGATGGGTTGTTCAATCGTTACGACTTATAAATTCTCTATAAGAACAGTTCTCTAGACGTGTTCTTACGTGTACCGTTCTCATACTACAAGTGTAACACTCGACAGGTATACCATCTAATGAATCGTCCTTTTAATTCATCTGATCTCAATATGTAAAATTATTTGTATTTAGAACTGTTCTATTTTAACTCGTATAGAAAATAGTTCTATAACATAAAGGTCTATTTTTATAGAACATAATTATAAAATAGTTCTACTTTCACTTTTAACGAGTCAGTACGGGTTGAGAAACGCTGGGGTATCTGCTGCCTTAGGTACCTTAAGAGGTCCAGTCTTATGACCTCACCCATCGGAAAGAGAAGAGGTCACCTAGGAAGGTTGGGGGTGTAACGACCACCTAAGAAATAGTCGACTCGGTGTTCCCTTCGGGTTAACTAGTCAACTATTTTGTCTAGTTAGGACATAGTCAACTAGGGTCAACTATATCCTCAAAGTTGTGGTAGATGTCATAAAACAAAACTGTTTTTTCTCCTCCTCTCCCCTGTGACCTATTGTCTTTTTTTTTTTTCTAAAATTTCATATAGCTCTTTTTATAGATATAAAAATTTTAAAACTACTACACGTGCATTCACAAACAATATGATAAGAGACAGAAAAGATGTAAAAAACTTCATAAATTATTCCTCCTTTTTTCTTTTATGTATCCTTTCTTATAAGACTCTTGTCTGTGGTTATAAAATTACCACTAATAGAGATTTTCCATTCTAAGATTTACTGAAACTAAAGAAAAAAATATAAAAAGAGATACAATGTCAACATATGTTTTGTAAAATAAATATTGTTATTTTTACGTAACAAAATTTCGATTATATATGTTGAAATACTGTATTACCCGAAAGTACTATCGAGTCAACCATTTCTTAAACGGTCGTTACATCCTCTGGGGTCAAGCTTAGGACCCAACCCTTCTCGGTGACTTCTTCCCTATCCGATAGGTGAGGTATAAGAACCCGAAGGAAACACCGAGTCGACTATTTCTTAGGAGGACGTTACTTCCTCTGGACCCAAGCTAGGGACCCAACTCTGCTAGGGGACCTCTTCCCTTTCCGATGGTTAAGGTCATAAGACCGGATCTCTTAAGGTACCTGACACATCAGGTACCCCAGTGTTTCAGTCTGTGTCGACTCGTTGAAAGTGAAGTGAAGTGAATACTGTATATGACTTTGATGTACTTAATATCTGTGTCGTACTCCTTGATCTTGGTTTGATTCTATAATTGTCAACAATTGGGAACTTAACCCTTTCCACTCAAAAAGAAGTATAAAAAGAGATTTGTAATTAACAAGGTATCACCTTTTTAATATGTAAACATTTTCAACCCGATTTAGTTTTCGATATACAAAATTTACTTTTCTTTAAGTTTAAAAAAAGGTGTAACATTTTATAAGTACAAGGATTGTTACTTGATTTCCAATGGTTTTTTAAACGAAAATTTTTTAAACAAAAAAGTTATTAGACTAACCTCATATCAACGAAATGTTACAATACAATTAAGGATGACATGTTGTTTTACTTAGTCTATATGAAAAGGTACGTAAGAGGAGGGAAAACCTAAAGGAAGGGTAAGTCCAGTGGTGTCTCGTAATTGAACTCAAGGGACACGATATGTCATCCAAGAGTAATCAATAGATATCAATCTAGTAAAAATTTACTTCAATCAATACTATAAAGTTAAATAGAACTATAAGACACTCGCGAGTAAGACGATTAGTTTTATAACTCAATTTATCGTACTCGATAAGGGATTTATTTAACATTCTCCACTACCAAATAATCCTTTCTCCCTTGTATTCCAAGATTCACCGGACCACCGCACACAACAAAGATGATTCTTCCTTCGTTGTCTCGGTAAATTAGTTCCGTCACGGAGGATATTTAGAAGTCCTTGAGAGGGTCCTTCGGAAATTCTCTACCTAAGGTATAGTGACGACTATTTACAAGGTTAATTTAAAAATCATAACGGGAGTACCCTGAAAGGTCGGACCTTCTTCTTGTTACACTATGATCGGAGGTCTGAGAGGTAGGAGATGTTCTAAAAGTGTGTAGTCCCTCCGGTTCTCGTCGGACAACTGATGTTAGGATTACACTTTACTACCATGACGAGGTCCTCAGGACTTTGAGACGAGGTCTTAGTTACGTTTCGGGACTGTTAGAATCTTAAAGACATATGTGTATATGTAACAGTAAGTCAACGAGTCAGCACAGACTGAGAAACGTTAGGGTACCTGACGTCGTATGGTCCGAAGGGACAGGAAGTGAGAGAGGGTCTCCAACGAGTTTGAGGACAGGTAACTTAACCACTACGATAGGTTGGTAAAGCAGGAGACAGTAGGGGAAGAGGAGGACGGAAGTTAGAAAGGGTCGTAGTCCCAGAAAAGGTAACTCAGTCGAGAAACGTAGTCGACCGGTTTCATAACCTCGATGTCGAAGTCGTAGTTAGGAAGGTCACTTATAAGTCCCAGTTAAAGGAAATCCTAACTGACCAACCTAGAGGAACGTCAGGTTCCCTGAGAGTCCGTAGTGTCAAGTTTTCGAAGTTAAGAAACCACTAGTCGAAAGAAATACCAGGTTGAGAGTGTAGGTATGTACTGATGATCTTTTTGGTTTCGTGTATGTCCACCTACAGAAGTTTATATTTTCGTAACAATGAAAGACCTACTTTTGTTATCAGATCTTTTTAAGATGTTAGGATAAGAGACGGTGAGGAGACGTGAGGTAGGGTAGTCATTGTCGGTTTGGGGTTCTTCATCGACGGGAGACAGTTCGGTAGACTTAAAAGGGTATGATAGACAACCCTCTAGTCAAAATATTACATGTGTGCGTTAGACAGTATAGTCTGAACTTGTCTCTCCTGAGTTCCATCGTTTTAGTTCCTAAAAACGGGGTTTCACATGGGGGGGGTTTTTTTTCTTAGAATCTCTTAAATTTGTTAAAAGGTCCTAACGAGGACATCGATCGACTATCAGGTCTAACCGGAAATCAAGTCAAGTCAGCGAGTCAGTACAGGCTGAGAAACGTTGGTGTACTTAACGTCGTGTGGTCCGGAGGGACAGGTAGTGATTGAGTGTCTCAAGTGAGTTCGAGTGTAGGTAGCTCAGTCACTACGGTAGGTCGGTAGAGTAGGAGACAGCAAGGGAAAAGGAGGACGGAGGTTAGGGAGGGTCGTAGTCTCAGAAAAGGTTACTCAGTCGAGAAGCGTACTCCACCGGTTTCATGACCTCAAAGTTGAAATCGTAGTCAGGAAGGTCTCTTTTGGGTCCCGACTAGAGGAAGTCTTACCTAACCAACCTAGAGGAACGTCAGGTTCCCTGAGAGTTCTCAGAAGAGGTATCAAGTTTTCGTAGTTAAGAAGCCACGAGTGGAAAGAAGTGTCAGGTTGAGAGTGTAGGTATGTACTGGTGTCCTTTTTGGTATCAGAACTGATCTGTCTGGAAACAACCGTTTCGTTATAGAGACGAAAACTTATACGATAGATCCAACCAGTATTGCAAGGAAGGTTCTTCATTCTCAGAAAATTAAAGTACCGACGTTAGTGGTAGACGTCACTAAAACCTCGGGTCTTTTTATTTCAGACTGTGACAAAGGTGACACAAAGGGGTAGATAAACAGTCCTTCACTACCCTGGTCTACGGTACTAGAATCAAAAGACTTACAACTCGAAATTCGGTTGAAAAAGTGAGAGGAAAAAGTGAAAGTAGTTCTCCGTAAAATAAAGGAGAAGTGAATCTTACCACCGACGTTCACACGTCCTCCCGTCTTTCCTCGATGAGGTGCAAGTTCCAGTCCTCCCCGCCGCCACTCCTCTATGGGGAGCAGGTTCCATTCTCTTTGGGTTCATTCTGTCATCCACAACACTCTCCCGTAGTCTCCCGTCTGTGTGACTTTGTTATAAGTGTCTTTTGATCAGTTATATTAGTGTTCCTGGTGTCGGACCAGATTGAGTTACTTTGATTCGGTACGGGACACCCTGGTGGGTTCTGCCCGTCCAGTACCACCTCTCCAGACTGTCTTACACCAGGTGACCTCTTCCCTTACCGTTTGGTGAAGTCATAAGAACGGAGTTCCTGGGATACTTGTCATACTTTTCCGTTTTACTATCCTATGACTTTCTCCTTGAAGGGTCCAACCATCCACGGGTTATACGATGACCTCTAGTCACCTCTTTATTGAGGTCTTTCTTACTTCCCTACCTCGGTTTCGTTTTTGTTATGGGTCTACGACTACACTGACCGTTATCTTCTTTCCAGACTACGACATTTCTCGTTATAATGTATCTTTGGACCTTACAGTCCAGGTACTTAGTTCCGTTTTACCTTCACCAGTTTGTCCTCTACCGTTCTCACTTGTAGTTGTAAGATCCTTAGGCGCTTAATTTTACCTGACCTTACCCACTTAAATTGAGTCTACTGGTAATATAGATGATGACGCCCGTCCTTAGGGAATCTTCTAACCGGAATCTGTTTTCCTTTTTTTACACTCACTATCAACCTTCCGATGTTTCCGTCTATTCGTTTAATTTATTACCTAAAAATTTTTAAGTAGAGAAAATTGAGAAATAGAAAACAGGAAAAGAACCCAATTACTTTGGGATGTTTGTGTAAAGGTATATGTCAAAATAGGAGTAACGAAATCCCTGAACCTAAACTTATCGGTATCCTTTACGTCGACTGGGGGAGGGAGGAGGATGCGAGAGACAAAATTAAAACGAAAGAGTTATGGGTAAATTTTATATGTTCGTAAAACGACGGGGGAGGTTCTAAAACGTAGAAAAACGAATTAATTAATGGGGGTTGGCTTTTTACTGACAAGGTGTATGAACCTCTATATACCATTAGTTCGTTGATTTACGAGGAAAACGATTACTGTACAAAAAAGTTATACAAATTTACTCTCCGAGTAACCTTTAATAAGTGAAAGAAGATTCAACGTTTTCTTTTACTTTCCGTTTAATACCGACACATTCGTGCACGAACGAGTCTAAGACAAGGTGACTTAATTAGACGGTAGGTGTCTCGATAACTGGCGATCGAGAAAGGAACTCGGTAAAGTGAATGGTCTACCTTTACCAATTTTTAAATTAAAGGAACTGCCCAGTAAATCCAACCTCTGGTGTAGAAACATTGTGTCTTCGGTGTAGTAAGGGACCTTTTTGATCCTCTTGTTGCCGAAGGTATTCACAACGTTGGTGTCCCTCTCCCTCACACTCAATTTTCCTTAAGTCCAGTAGTGACGAAAAAGTCTACTCCTCTGGCTTGCCCCAACTAGTTTTAGTCTCGACTTTGATCCTTGATTCTCAAAATTGTGAACTGGAAGGGAGAGGGAGGGGACGTAGGACGACGATGGTCGCAAGGACTATGGACACACCAATGAGCCAACGTCAACACAGACTGAGAAACGTTGGGGTATCTGACATCGAATGGTCCGTTCTTATGACCTCACCCAACGGTAAAGGAGGAAGTCCTCTAGAAGGGTTGTGTCCCTGACTTGGAGTCAGAGAACGTAAAGAACTTAACCCTCCGTCTAAGAAATGGTGACGTTGTGGACCCTTCAGGTCACAGACGCCATTTATTTTCCTTTAAGCTACTGAGTCTTGTAGTTTGGTCAGGCGACACTGTTGGATCTTCCCACCCTACCTCACACTCCACCTCTCTCCAATTTCTCTCTCTCCTGTACACATATGGATACCGACTAAGTACAACTACATATCGTTTTGGTCGTGTTAAAACATTTGGTTAATAAGAAGTTAATTTTTATTTACTTTCTTTTACATCGAACCCCTCTCCGTGATCTTGTCTGGTTGTTTCGCGTGAACGTTAAAAGATGTTTAAGGAATTAATGTGTCGAAGTACGTTAGTGTCTTCGACGGGTGAGTGTGTATCGGGTCGCGGGTGTGTCGGGTTCCCTCCATTAAGTAGTAATAGAATATCGTGAGTCCCACCCGTCAAGGTCCGTCTTACTTCTTCTCCCCGTTCCCAGTTCTCGTTATGTCTACCTCGACGAGAGGTCAGGGGTAGGGAGGGTAGGTGGGTCCGACTAGGGAAAAGCAAATTTTTAGGTCTGTGCAACCTATCTTTCGAGACGAGTAGTTTAGACGAGAATTATTGGTTAAAAATCGTTTGAAATAAACTACCTTGATTGTATACAAACAAGAATCTTATTTCATGTAGATAACCAGGATCACGATTTTACTGGGACCGGGTTTTCACTTACCACAATTCTCACCAGAAATTTTCGGAATCTTGGTCTTTCTTTTCTCAAAGTTAGGTTTTAGATAGTGAAGAATCGACGTTACGGGACGGACTTAGTAAATAAACAAGTAGTCATGGAAGGGTCTCCGAAGAGTCACCACTATTTCTTAGGTGGACGGTTACGTCCTCTGTGTCCAAGTCAGGAGCCCACCCCTTCTAGGGGTCCTCCTCCTTTACCGTTGGACGAGGTTATAAGGACGGACCTTTAAAGTCAAAAGGTCTCCTCGGGCCGTCGTGTGTCACGTGTGTGTGAGTATGTAGAATGACTCGTGTGATCGGATATCCTTAAGTTCTGAGGGGGATCCTTCCCGCCGACCTCGACTCTAGTCTTCCTGTCACGTATCCATACGCGATTCAGTGAAGTCAACACAGACTGAGAAACGTTGGGGTACCTGACATTGGACGGTCCGAGGAGACAGGTACCCTAAGAGGTCCGTTCTTATCACCTCACCCAACGGTACGGAGGAGGTCCCCTAGAAGGGCTGGGTCCCTAACTTGGGCACAGAGAATCCAGACGACGTAACAGTTCTCCCATGAAATGGTGATCACGGTGGATCCTTCGGGAATTCACATGTTATTCAACGACGCTACTCCTCCTCGGACGTAGGGTCCGTGCCACGTCACGACTCTCCCTTGTGTAGGGTGGGCCCTCCGACTCAGACCCGTCTCACTCGACTCTTCACCCCGTGTACGACTCCAGTTTCTTTGTCTCTCCCCGGACACCGGTACCATTCCTCCAAACGGGAGTAAGATCCACCGTACCCCCAACACCCCGTACTAGTCTAGATTCGTCTCTCTCGTCTGACCCCCTGTCGTACCTGTGTCCACATACACACCCTCCGCTCACGTATTAGGTTTGTTCTCGATCATTACGAGGTCTACCTTTCTCATTTGTCTTAGATCCTCTAAAAAGTTTCGATTTTAGTTATTCGGAATTATTATTTAACCTATACCCCTTACTCTCTTTCCCCAATTAGTCTCGATTGAGTATGACGAAACCGAATACATTGACCCATCCACCACCATAGTAAGAGACTTTTTGTCTTAAGTTCCTCCTGGTCTCACCACTGTATTTGAAGACTCGGAGTCAAAGGAGTAGATATTTTACCCCTACTTTCACTTTCACTTCAGTGAGTCAGTACAGACTGAGAAACGGTGGGGTACCTGACATCGGAAGGTGTGAGGAGGTAGGTACCCTAAAAGGTCAGTTCTCATGACCTCACCCAACGGTAAAGGAAGAGGTCTCCGAGAAGGACTGGGTCGTTAGCTTGGGTACAGAGGACGTAACATCCGTCTGCGAAATGGTAGACTCGGTGGTGTCTTCAGGATTTTTTAATTCTTGGTGGAGGTCACATTGTTGTACTTACTGTTCCTACCCTATGTTTGGGTGCGCACGTTTCGTGTTACCTAATCGTCAGATAGCGGAATTGGTGAGTCGGTGGAGCAGGGTGTGTTACCCTACGTGGGTACGATTCAGAGAAGTCAGTACAGACTGAGAAACGTTGGGATACCTGACAGTAGGAGGTCCGAGGAGACAGGTTCCCTAAGAGGTCCGTTCTTATGACCCCACCCAACGGGACGGGAGGAGGTTCCCTAGAAGGACTGGGTCCCTAGTTTGAACGTGGCGAATGCAGAGGACGTAACCGTTCACCCAAGAAGTAGTGATCGTGGTGGACCCTTCGGGTTTTGCCCCTGACGCTATAGATATAGTGCTACAACGATCTTCACAACCTCTTTCAAGGGTCTTTCACTGACCACACGTCGGGAGAGGGTGTACTTGTCATGAATAAGAGTAACCGACAATAAAGAAGAAAAAAAAAAAAATAACCGACAATAAAGAACTCGACTAACATTTAAGTCCCATAGTCTACAGATAAATAAAAGTGAGAGAAGAAACTAGCAAGATAGTTTAACCACGAAATGA
This sequence comes from Capra ibex, assembly GCA_006410555.1. Classification (NCBI taxonomy): domain Eukaryota; kingdom Metazoa; phylum Chordata; class Mammalia; order Artiodactyla; family Bovidae; genus Capra; species Capra ibex. The sequence goes on from SJYO01014747.1 coordinate 15,028,144, forward strand.
CTAGATTAGTGGAATTTATTAGAGATAATACGGTAGGATCGTTTTATCCGTTTCATCGTTCACGAGAGTTTTTGAATTATAACATTTACCGTGACGATGTCAAATCAAGTATTATTGAATGGAACGAGAAGTTCCCTTTTATAACTAACGTTTACGGTAAGGGTTATAATCGGTTTACAAGGGTACGTTTACATAAATCATTGGTCCCTACACTATTACCCAGTAAATTCCCTTCGGTTTTTTATGACGAGGGTTTAAGTTCCCTCTTTTTTATTGTACATGAGTCGTGAAGTCTCAAGTATTTCACGGTAGTGGATGTGACATAATTACTTTTCAGTGTGACATACCCCCGTGTAACCACTCCTCCTGTCACTCACGAAAGTATCAATAAAAATTTTCACCCTAATTGAACCTTTTCACGGAACGAGATCGGGTGTTTTGTTCCTTCATCGTCTTCTCTGATTTTATGTTCAGGACACCAAGGGGTAAGATTTATATAGATAGTTTTAGGGGGTTATCGGTTATAATTCGGTAAGTCACCTTTGTCATTTTTTTTTTAGTACGTCGGTGATTTGTTTCTCCGGTCCGTTCTGGTGACTTGAAAGTACCACAGTAAACAGTCAATATGACCTCTTACAAAATAAATGTGAACTCTTCTTCCACATGAGAAGACGTAAACCTACCTTACAGGACTTCTATAGTTACTCTAGGTAGAGTGGATTACATAGTAAATTCTGAACACAAAGGAATAATTAAAAGAGAAAACTACTAGACAGGTAACCACACTCACCCCACAATTTCAGAGGGTGATAATAACACAATGACAGTAAAGAGGAAAATGCAGACAGTCACAAACAGAATACATGACTCCACGAGGATACTACCCACGTATCTATAAATGTTAACAGTACAGAAGGAGAACCTAACTAGGGAACTAGAAATACATCACAGGAAGGAATAGAGAACGTTAGAAGAAATAAAATTCCAGGTAAAAAAGACTATACTTCTAACGATGAGGTCGAAAGGAAACGAAAGGTAAACGTACCTTATATAAAAAGGTAGGAGAGTGAAAGTCAGATGTACACAGAAATCCAGACTTCACCCAAAGAACATCTGTCGTATATATAAACCCAGAACAAAAATATAGGTAAGTCGGTTAGACACAGAAAACCAACCTCGTAAATTAGGTAAATGTAAATTTCATTAATCACTATTTATACAAAGATAACGGTAAAATAATTAACAAACCCTAACTAAAACATATAGAAAAGGGAACAGAACATAAAGAACTGGTATATTCAGGGAAATTGTAAACAACATTTCGACCAAACCATCATGACTTAAGAGGATTGAAAACGAAAAGACTTTTTGAAAAATAAAGACGTAGTCAAAACTTACTCTATGAACGACCCATGTCATTAAAACCAACATCTAAAAAGGGAAAGTCATGAAATTTATATGGGAGGGTAAGGGAAGACCGGACGTTCAAAGACGACTTTCTAGTCGACAATTTGCATATCCCAAAGGGAACATACAATGAACAACGAAAAGGGAACGACGAAAATTATAAGACAGGAACACAAATCAGAAACAATCAAACTAATCATACACAAAACCGTACAAAGAGGAACTCAAATAGGACATACCCTGAGAAACACAGAGAACCTGAACTAACTGATAAAGGAAAAGGTACAGCCCCTTTAAAAGTTCATATTAGAGAAGTTTTTAAAAGAGTATGGGAAAGAAAAAGAGGAGAAGAAGACCCTGGGGATATTAAGTTTACAACCACGTAAACTATAACAGGGTCTCCAGAGACTCTGAAAAATAAGAAAAATGAAATAAGACGAGAAGTCTTCAATAAAGGTGGTAAATAGAAGGTCGAGTAAGAAGACGAAGTCTATAAGACGATAACTAAGGAAGGTCTCATAAAAATTAAAGTCATTAACACAACAAACAGAGAAATCGAAATAAGAAATTAAAAAGATCCAGAAACAATTAACTAAGAACGTAAAAGAAGTGAAAAGTAAGTTACAAGAATGAGTAGAAATGATAGTAATACGACTTAAGAAAAAGTCCATCAGACGGATAAAGGAGTAGTAAATAAACCTGAAGACACGAAGTTTAAACAAGGAAGTAAACACATCATAAAGAGACAGAAAAGTAATAATAAAAAATTTGAATAACACAAACTCCAGAGGAAAAGGGTCCGAAGTTCCAACTTAAGAAAGAAGAAAACCAAAGACGGGACGATTCCAACCAGGTCACCAAAAACATTCGAACATGTTCCACTCTAAACACGACTCCAAAAAAAACAACAACAACAAAACGAACAAAAAGGAGACTACCCGTTTCGACTCACTCCACCATTAGGACAGACGACTACTAACGGAGTACAAAACCCAAACAAACAATAAATCTGCTCCGTAGGACTTGTCCCATGATGACCACCAACCCACTACGGTCCAGAACATAAGTTCACCAAAGGAAACACACTCAAGAGTGACGGACTATGCGGGATTCTAAGTAAGAGACCATCAGATCCCAGAACCTCAGTCACGAGGGTGAGGTTTTAGAGTCCCCAACTAGAGACTAGTCCTTGTTCCTAAGGTGTTCACTAAACAATACCGTAATCCACTCTAATTTTGTTTATGGGTTTTTACTCTTTGGTTTCTACTTGGGGTCTGTTTACCGTCAATGTTTTAGTCCGTTTATTATTAATTTTATTACCTTACATGTGTATATGGGAGTGTTTGTTTCAGTTTTGTCAGGTTTTTTTATTTCATGTGATCTAACTGGACCACTTGTTTCCTTTAGTTTTTAATATAAATGGTCGATTCTTGTTTTGATTACTTTCGTATTTGACCTTTTGTTTTGATTTCGTTCTACGGTTCACCCCTTATTTCGTTACTTTTGTTTTGATGGTTCGTACAACTCTCCTTTCCTTTCTTTCGTTCCTTTCTTTCTTGTCTATACGTTTCAATCCATCTCCATCTATTTCTTCTAAATACAGGTAATTTCTAATTGACGTTCCCCTTTCCTGTCATCCTTTCCGTTTGTTTCCTTATTTACATCTTTTCTATATTGTCCAAATTTAAAAAAAAGTAATTTTAATACTTTTTCTAATTTTTTTTTTTCCTTCTTCCTTCTTTTTTTTCCTTTCGAGGTGTTTTGACTTTTTAGGTTGTATCTCCGTCTCCAAATTTTGTTGTTATTTTTCACACTGACTCATATGTGTATATGTATATGTGGGNAAACAATACCGTAATTCACTCTAATTTTGTTTATGGGTTTTTATTCTTTGGTTTCTACTTGGGGTCTGTTTACCGTCAATGTTTTAGTCCGTTTATTATTAATTTTATTACCTTACATGTGTATATGGGAGTGTTTGTTTCAGTTTTGTCAGGTTTTTTTATTTCATGTGATCTAACTGGACCACTTGTTTCCTTTAGTTTTTAATATAAATGGTCGATTCTTGTTTTGATTACTTTCGTATTTGACCTTTTGTTTTGATTTCGTTCCACGGTTCACCCCTTATTTGGCTACTTTTGTTTCGATGGTTCGTACAACTCTCCTTTCCTTTCTTTCTTGTCCATACGTTTCAATCCATCTCCATCTATTCCTTCTAAATATAGGTAATTTCTAATTGACGTTCCCCTTTCCTGTCGTCCTTTTCGTTTGTTCCTTTATTTACATCTTTTCTATATTGTCCAAATTTAAAAAAAGTAATTTTAATACTTTTTCTATTTTCTTTTTTTTTCCTTCTTCTTTCTTTTTTTCCCTTTCGAGGTGTTTTGACTTTTTAGGTTGCATCTCCGTCTCCAAATTTTGTTGTTATTTTTCACACTGACTTATATGCGTATATGTATATGTGGGTATTCGATTTAGTTCTCTCAGGTTGTTTTTATTCCATGTTATCTAAGTGGACCGTTTGTTTCCTCTGTTTTTAAAATAGATGATCAATTCTTGTTTCGATTGATTTCGTGTTTACCCTTTTATTTTGATTTCGTTCTACGGCTAACCCCTTGTTTGGTTACTTTTATTTCGATTGTTTATACAACTCTCCTTTCTTTTCTTTCTTTCTTATCTCTACGTTTCAATTTATCTCTATCTATTTCTTCTAAATATATGTAACTTCTAATTGACGTTCCCCTTTTCCTGTCATCCTTTTCGTTTGTTCCCTTATTTACATCTTTTTTATTATTATCCAAATTTTTAGTTTTTGACTTTAATTTTTTTCTCTTTTCTTTCTTCCTTTTTTTTTTCCTTTGAGGTGTCTTGACTTTTTCGGGTTACATCTCCGTCTCCAAATATTGTTGTTATTTTTTACACTGACTCTTATTTTTTTCGAGTTTTCGAATTAATCTAAAGTATTACGGTTATTTTAGCTGTCGATGTTACCCCCCTCCCCACCTTTCCTTTTTTTCTTTTCTTTTTTAGGTTTCCTTAGACATCTTGTTCAGTTTTATTTTCTTATTATTTACAAACTCAGTGACGACAGTCTCAGGAAAGGGACCGACCCTCAGTGTCAGGTGGAGTGGAGGTATCCTACGGGAGGTTGTGACGACTAAGGACCTGGACGACACCCCCGTCGAGTCTAAGATTAGATCAGGGTGAGGACACACAAGAACGGAGGTTACAGGTGTCGATAGTCTCGATCACACAGAAAAAAACACCCTCGAGAGTTCCCGAAAAATATATCAGGTGTCTGTGTCTCAGACGGATCAACTAACACACCTAAATTAGACGTAGAACATGTCGACCACCCTTCCCAAACCCAGAAGAAGGAATCAGTGTGACGGGGACCCAAAGTTAACACCAAAATAAAGGTTGAGATGTACACCCAGCAGGTGACCCCTAACGAAGACTCCGACGGGACCTCCCGAACCCGAACGGGGACCCTCCCGGTCCGGACCTCCACCACGTCGACGAACCCAGCGTCCCCAAGACCGTCGTGGTCCATGAGTCGACCACCGATCCCGTCGTCCTTTATGTCACGAGATCTTCCCATACCGTGGGTCAAAACCGGGTATGCGAGGTCATAAGAACGCACCTCTTGGGGGGACTGACTCTTCGGACCGTCCGGTGTCAGATGTCCCAGTGTTTCTCAACCTGTCCTGGTTTCACTGGGACGCGTGTTTCTACGTTCTAAAAAAAAAACGGACACCGTCGAGACGGGGTCACTCTCAACTCGTACTTCTACCACGTCGACGAACCGAACGCCCCTGGGACCGCCGTGGTTCACAAATCCCTGTGTCTGACGGAGACGTCGTCATCAATACCGGAATAGTCTCAGAAAAAAGTTCGGAGGACATCGACGGTTAGTCTTCCGGAGAAACCGGTCAGAAAGAGACATCGAGGTGGACAAGTCCGTGAATGTCCTGAGGGAACGGACCCCAGGAAGAGACAACAAGTCGAACGGTCCGTGTACCTCCCCAGGATGAGACATCAAGTCACGTAGTCCGCAAACTACCCGGTCGGAGAGATGACAAGTCGACGACTACGACCGTACCGCCCTCTCTTCGATACCATTACCGAGGTGGGGGTACGTACTGAGTCGTCATAGCGGAACGAAGGTACCGACGGATCTAAAGGAGGTGTCCGTAAAGGGTGCTAGAGGAGGGAGGGTAGGGGAACTAGGTAGAGAGACTTCAGTTGTCGTCGGGAGTGTGGCCCTAACGAGGTGTTACGGATTTGAGGTCGAGGGTCGACGACGTGGAAGGTCCCCTGGACGCAGGGACAGGTTCCATACGTAGCGACTCCGTTCCTGGCAGACTAAGAGTAAGGTAAATCCGACGGTGTCTAGTCGACAAAGTGAGAGTCGGAATTTTCAAAGAGGAGACTGAGTCTGTTAACGGGGCTACACCCCTAGCCTGGGGACGAAGTCAAGGGGGTGGGTGGCTCCCGTCCAAGTCAGGATGATTGTGAGGACAAAAAGGGGGATCAAGGAAACAGGATGGATCAAAAAGAACCCAGACATATAAGAACGGCGACCAGTCCATGAGGACAGACGAGAGTCGACCACGGGACGTACGTGAAGACACAGACTTCCCCATAAGGACTACGTAGGCACCTCTCTCTACACGAGGTGCAGGTGGAGGAGGAGGAGGTAGAACAAGAGGACAGTCAATAACCAAGTAATAACAACACCAACGGTAATTTTCTGTTGATCACCACTTAATAATCAGATACGGTCTAGTGTAAGACGATTTTCAAGTACCAGAGTAACTTAGACATATCGTTGAGTACTCACCAAAGATTTTGTCTTAAACTTTTTCATATCTACTCTTCCCTTTGAATCTTTCACATTTAAGAACGGATCAAAGATTTGAGACTAGAGAAAGGTTTCGGTGACATGATCCGATTGTACGAAGACACCCTGGATAATGATATATCAACAACAAATCAGTGATTCAGTACAGGTTGAGAAACACTAGGGAATCTGATGTCTGAAACGATGGGGTATGGTGGGGGGGTCCGAGAAGACAGGTACCCTAAAGGGTCCGTTCTTATGACCTCACCCAACGGTAAAGGAGAAGGTCCCCTAGAAAGGTTGGATCCTTATCTTGGGTGTAGAGGACGTAACCGTCCCCCTAAGAAATGGTGACTCGGTGAACCCTTCGGGATAAATCACGTACGACGACGAAGATTCAGTGAAATCAGCACAGGATGAGACACACTGGGGTATCTGCCGACGGGTGGTCCGAGGTGGCAGGGACCCTAAGGGGTCCGTTCTTGTGACCTCACCTAACGGTAAAGGAAGAGGTTACGTACTTGCACTTTTCACTCTTACTTCAGCGAGTCAGCACAGGCTGAGAATCGCTTGGGTACCTGACGTCGGGTGGACCGAGGAGACAGGTACCCTAAAAGGTCCGTTCTCATGACCTCACCCCACGCACGTATCGTTACAGTTTATGATGATTTCGGTTGTAGGGTTCACTAAAGTACAATAGGACCCAGTGAACCTTTGAGTACGTTACAGAAGACAGTAGGACCGTCTTTCCGTAAATGAGATCAAGGTGGGTGAGTTACTTATTTGTATGTACTCGGGAATGGACCCGGTCGATGTTGAGACCCAAAAGGTCCAAAATATATGTCTCCAAATATAGAGTTTAAGATTAGGACCAAGAAGAGGAATGGTCGACCTTTTAGAACCTGTTCAATGAATCATCGAGTCTATGAGTTAAATTATCAGACACTTCACCTCTACTATTATCAAGGGTGTAGTTTTCCATTCACCTTAGAATACGTATTTTGTAAATCGTACCACGGACCCTGTACCGACCACGAGGTGTGAATAGTCAATACCAATAAAATATAAAACTACAAGGAGGCCTATCGTCTTGTCTACAATCAAAGTAAAATATCTTTCCTTTGACTAAGGTTCCGTACTACATAAAACATATTAGAGTGTGTAGAATATTTACCGTTTTGTTTCTATTCTTTGGTTCAAAAGATTTATGATGATTGTTTAGAAAGAATGATTTTAAGGGATATCGAGAGATTCTTCCTACCCGGAACCACAGACTTTCTAATACTTTCATCCTCGTCCTGACTCGGTCTAACGTAAATAGTACTTACCAAAGTTCTAATTCTCTCCACCTACTAAGTCTTCGCCCTTCTTTTCTGTTCCTTGTTTCCACACCTTCCCTCCCAGTCTCTTTTCCCTCTTCAGTATTCTGACTTCCCGACCCCCCTTTTCTTATACAAGTTTTCCGAAACTCCTTAAACGAGGTCACGTATGTTTCATCTGAAAAGAAGGAAGACCGAAGTTTTAGCAGTACTTTTAGATCTGATGGATATCCACCGTGATCACCGTCTCTTGGGGACAGTTACGTCCTCTACCTACGTCCAAACTGGGGACCCAACCCCTCTAGGAGACCTCCTCCCGGACCGTCGGGTGAGGTCATAAGAACGGACCTCCTAGGGGTACCGATCTCCTCCGACCGTCCGATGTCAAGTATCCCAACGTTTCTCAGTTTGCACTGACTTCGTTGAATCGTTCGTACCCTAAGGGACCACCAGATCACCAAAGTGAGTCACGAAAGTACGTGTCCCGGACCCAAGTCAGGGACCAACCCCTTGATTCTCGGGTGTTCGACATGTCACACAAGTTTGTTAATCTATTAATTAACTTATTTTCCAGAACAAACTCCGATCTCTACATGTCTCCTCGAATAGGGGTAGATTTCCACCACTTCTCTCCATCGTTTACGGGTCCTGTCGGGGGTGGTTCCGTAAGAGTACCTGTTCGTTACCCGGGTCCGATTCACAACACATTCTTTTTACTTTCCACACTTTAGTCTACCATAAATAGTCCACTTCCGTTTCTCTCCCTCCTTCGTCCTCCTTTGTTGGGTCAAGACGTGTCAGACTCTTTTGTATTGGTTTTGAAATCGAAGATGGTGGGGTGAGAATGAGATCGGTCACCCCCGGGTCGAGTAAGTAAGTCTTTCGGTGGGTAGGACGGTGTTTCGGACCCCCTCCGAGAATTGTACACTTATGAGAGGTTGTAGGGACTTCCTTATACGAACTAAGTCCTTTCTCTCTCTCACTTTGACCTTTTTACAGTAATAACGAGTGTAAAACAAAAAAGTGGCACTTTTTATGTCTGTGTGGTCCTCAAACCCGAAGGACCATCGAGTCAGTCATTTCTTTGACGGACGTCACGTCCTCTGGACCCAAGTTAGGGACCGAATCCTTCTAGGGGACCTCTTCCTTTACCGTTGGGTGAGGTCGTAAGAACGGACCTCTTAAAGTACCTCTCTCCTCGGACCACCCGACGTCAGGTACCCCAGTGTTCTCAGCTTGTATTGAATCACTGATTTGGTGGTGGTCCTTAAAGGAATCTCGTGAGACCTTTTAGTACTTTAGGGGACTTGAGACGGGAAGCAGAGACGGTTTTTTTCTACACTAACTATTTCTTGTCTTAGCCATAACCGGTGTACAAGTGACTTCAAGTTTATGAGTCTGACAATACCAAATTTTAGTATAAACAAAAATATAGAGAACTGGACCTATATTATTATTAACGACATTATTAATGTAGAGAACTATCATCCAGAGTTCTCTCGACCTTTTATCTATGTTCTCGTACCTCCTTCCGTCTCCCTCAGTCCCTTATTTTCATCCGACTCTTTCGACTAGAGAGGAATTCCTTACTTGTTTATGTAGTGATAGAACAAAGTAAACTTTCTTCCGTCAGAGGACCCACGAGGCAAGTGGGAGGGAAGAGAGAAGTACGGAGGGAGTGGGGGTAAGTTTCACTTGATTTATTTTCTGGTCCACCCTACCCTCTTTCTATTACCGTAAACCATAGTTTGTTAGGTTCACACTCAGAGTTGAAGGTCGTAACTAACCGACACGCTAAGATTTACCTTACTGTATAGGGAAACCGAAACAAAGAAGAGTACACACTTTGTTCCGAAACAGTTCCTCTATTTCGTTCATGAGTCGTGTAAAGATACTTATGAATAATTTTTAATTACCAGTTTTTAATTAACTTCTAAAATTATATTATGGATTTTGATACTTTGAGGATCTTCTTTTGTCTTCCTTTCGAAGTACTGTAACCTGAACCGTTACTAAGGAACCTGTACTGTGGTTTTCATGTCTGTTGTTTTCGTTTTAGTCTGTTTATTAAACCCTGTAGTTCTATTTTCTTTTCCTTAGGTAGTTATCTCACTTTTCGGTTACCTACCTTACCTTTTTTCTAAAAGTTTCATTTATAATATAGACTAGTTCTTAATGATAGTTTTTCATAATTGAGCCATTGTATTTTTGTTTATTAGACTAAACTTTCCCCCTGTTCTCTAAACTTATCTGTAAAGAGGAATTTTTCTACTGAAATTTAACGAGTTGATTTACGTAGTCCAATTGCGAAAGGGAAAGCAGGTCGAGAAGATAGTGGTGAGCTGACAGTGTACAGACAGACAGAAGACTCAATTCGGTAAGGTGGGTAACTGGACTAACGTGAGTGTTCGGATCGGTCGGACACTACCGATCACGTCTCTGTTCACTTCTTTCAGACTCAGCCCTTAAGTTCCTCCGGGGGTAGACGGGTGTCCAGAGTCGCCGAACACCTTTCTACCAGACTTATCCGTACGCACAGGGAGGAACGAGTACGAGTTCGAAATGAGACTCACAAAGTGGAGGAGTACTGACTGCGCTTAATCGTACGTACGTGTGTGGAGGTTTATCCTCTTGTGACGATACTTCGTCTTCCAAAGAACCACTTCAGACGCAAATGAGACCAACTATACGTACATAAACGGTTCTTGTGTGTCCATTTGTACTACTACCTTAAAGTTATCTGATGTGTCACCACTCCCGAAGGGTCCACCGAGTCGCCGTTTCTTAGACAGACGGTTACGTTCTCTGCGGCCGTGTTAGGGACACAGCCCTTCTAGAGGATCTCATCCTTTACCGTTGAGTGAGACCATAAGAACGGACCTTTTGGGGTACCTACCTCCTCGGACCGCCCGATGTCGGGTTCCTCGGTTTTTCTCATCGTGTGTCGACTTCGTTGACTCGTGCGTGTGACGACACTCGTTCGATATCAGGTACCCACTTGACTAAGGGTAACGGACAAAAACCTTCGGGACACTTGGTTCTTCCCTAAAATGTGAAAATTTACTGACTTTTTTGAGTTTTCTTATCGTAAAATACCGTACACTTTTAATGTACTTTATTACACTTTTGATATATTTTACGTTTAAATAGTAGGGATTCATGTCAAAATAACCTCGTATAGGTACACGGTAATAAAAGTATAACAGACACCGGCGAGAGGGTGATGTTGTCGTCTGAACTCATAAACGTTGTCTCTGGTATACCGGTCGTTTCGGGTTTTATAAATGCTAGATGGGGTAATATCTTTTGCAAACAACTGGGGACTCGAGGTTCTGTAATGACGAGTTTCCCATGTCTAGGTAACTAGGGGTGTTGTGTCCAGTGGAGATTTGAGGGAAAGTAAGGTGGGACTGGATAAGGTGACCGATGCTTAAATAACGAAAGTAAGAACGGGAAAAATTTTTGTGAAAAGTAGTGAAAGGGGTACGGTAGAGGGTCAAACTTTCGATACATATCCCCGAAAGGACCACCAGGTCAACAACCTTGAAGTGGAAGGTTACGTCTCCCAAACCCAAGTAAGGGACCAGTCCCTCAATTCGAGTTGGGCGGAGTATCGGTTTTATTTATTTATTTATTTTGTCTTTTTTTATAACATTGTTTAAGTTACTCCCGAAATGGTTACCAGGTGTAGTTTTTTTGACAAATTTCTTTCGTTTCGTTTTGTTTTCGGTAGAAATGTGTTAGTCCTCTTTCTTAGAAGGAGACACGGTTAACAAGAGATAGTAAATTTCCTGTTTAAGGTTCCCAACACTACATGTAAATTTCGGTAAAGTCAAATCGGAGTCAGAGGGGTAGTGAAGACCTTATTCGTAGATTTAAAGGGAGAGACGGAATTACGGAAAGTGAAAGTAGATGGATTGGATATAACGGAAGATTGAGTCAAGATTTCGTGGTGAGGGAAAAAGGAATCTAGGAGTTAGTCTTCCGACTAAATAAGTTGTTAACAAGAGGGTTTTGTGTGTGAAAAATAGTTGAAGACATCACTTTGTATGGTACACACACAATCAACGAGGCAGTACAGGTCGAGAAACGTTAGGGTACCTGATATCGGGTGGTCCGAGGAGACAGATACCCTAAAAGGTCCGTTCTTATGACCTCACCCATCGGTAAAGGAAGAGGTCCCCTAGAAGGATTTAGTCCTTAGTTTGAGTCCCGAGGACGTAACGTCCGTCTAAGAAACGACAAACTCTGTGGTCCTTTCGACTTTGTATGGTATCATGGAACTTTACTACTTACACACAGACAGACAGATATATATATGCATATCGGACTGGGTGGTATAGATGGTCTGTCACTCGATGTTTGGTACAAAAGAAGTAGAAATACTGACGTCGTGTACCGTATTTCTTTCTTGTATTACAAATATCTTAAATTAAAATTTTTTATCAACTAAGGAAACTAAAAGAAGAAAATAAAGTCATTAAATCTTGTGTTAGGAATATTTATTTTTAGTAGTACCCCTCTTATCTACGTACATATACATACCGACTCAACGAAACGACAGGTGTACTTTGGTAGTATTGTAACAATTAACGATGTGGGGTTGTGTTTTAAATTTTTTTTAAAAAATTAGAAATTTACCATTTTTATCGGTCTCTGAATTCTCCAGAGATGTCCGAAAGGATTCATCGAGACACTGTACTCTATTCGGTGAATTTAAAAGACTCTACGTTTAAAGAGTGCACTGTCTTCTATTTCCACTCTGGATTGTCCGACTGAAATAGATGGAGTACGCTCTCCTACTATGAGTTAGTATTTTTATTGTTGGTCGTACTTAAGGGTAAAGAAATTTTTTTTGACAATCAAGTTTTTCATGAGAGCATTTACCTCTAGGAAATAAGACCAAATTTTTTTTTTTTCACTTCGGGTTGATTGTATTACAGTCATTTTCGAGGAATATTTAACATTTCATGTGTACACTTTATTATACCGAAAATCAAAGATACTATTATTGGTGGACCGTATCGAGTTTTCTAGTGTCGGATCGGACCGTCTAGTCCTCCGACAAACCTCCCGAGTAGCATGTTACGTCTCCTCATCCATTAAAATAAAAAGTGCCATTACTATCCGGAAGACCGAAGGAGGTGAAGTCGAAGGAGTACTCCTTTATCTTGTGGAATGTTCACGTACCTTCAATCTCAGTGTTCTTCGAACTGTAGGTAAAAGAGAAAATTAGGAGTTCTGACGGAAGTGAAATGTTTCTTGAAACGTTTAGTCTTTAGGTAAGAAGTCTCACCTTCACTGATTGGAATCTGGAAGGTCGTTCACTGTCTCTCGACCTTAAGCTTGGTTCCAGGAGTCTGACACTCAGAAATTAGAACGGTAGTACGGTTTTCGGATATCGTAATTTTGTGTCCTCTAGTAGATAAGATTGTTGAAATCTCAAATTCTTTGACTCTGGTTCTCTAATGTTTACTAGATTCTGGTATAGTAATCCCTCTTTGAGTCCTTAGGTCGGTCCTACGAGTGGGCGGGTCCGGGACACACGTACGCAGGAGTCATCGAGTCAGCACAGGCTGAGACACTGGGGTACCTGGTATCGGGCGGTCCGAGGAGACAGGTACCCTAAAGAGGTCCGCTCTTATGACCTCACCCAACGGTAAAGGATGAGGTCCACTAGAAGGGCTGGGTCCCTAGTTTGAGCGCAGAGGACAAACCGTTCTCCTAAAAATTGGTGACTTATCAATATAAAATAGAAGACACCATTGGTCAGAGTTTTCACTGGAGGCCACTGGGGACAGAGGACCATTAGCGTGAGAACATAGTAGAAGAGGGTCTGACTTATTCCGACTGAACATATTGGTTACCCCATGACACTTTTGCTGTTACACTCTGACCCAGTATTTCCGGAGACACCGAGGAAAGAACGAGAACACCTGGTAGACGAGACCCCTTTCGGTCGGTACCACAACACTCCTATCGGTTCCCGGAAACCTCTCCAGGTGCGCGTTCGTTTGTCTGCGTACGACGAACGCAAATCTTTACCTAGGAGGTCGGGGATTTTCGGAAATTTATGGAGGAGGACTCCCAGAAGGGCTGGGTCCCTAGCTTGGGAGTAGAGGATATAGAGGACGCAATAGGCCGTCCAAGGATTGGTGATCGCGGTGGTCTCTTCGAGGGAATCTACTGACGTCGGGGACGGTTATAGGACTGATATTGGAGTGCTTTCTGGGTCTCAGTCTTGGGTGACCGGTGTGACGACGACTTAAGGACTGTATTCCTTCGACACATTTGTTATTTGCAAATAACGATAAATTTAGTGAAACGTAATTCCATTAAACAGTACGTTGTTATTTATTGATTATACGAAGGGTAACACTCGTCAGTGAAGTTCCAAACACGCGTAAGTGAAGAGAGGAGGACGTAAGGTTCGAAGAGAAAGATTTTACATCAGTATTTAGGTGAAAAGTCATCAAGGGGCTGTGAGTGAAAGTCTCTGTAATTAGTGTCCTCTTTTCAAGGAACCTATTAGACTAAAGAGGTACCGGAAGTGGACCGACGGGGTCTCCAAAAGACAGAACAGGGGTTCGTTAAAGGAGTGGCATATGAGCTCAGACTTCAGGCTCTATTCCGACTCCTTCATTACACTTACAGTGTACGAGAGATAGAGCAGACGAGAGACTCCTTGTGTACTATTCTAGACTCTACGTAGACCAACTTTTAACCTAGGACTTTACTATTCTAGTACCGGGAATTTATGTTCGAACAAAGAAACCAGGTCTATGGTACAAAGAGAGAAGAAATTTATGAAGACGGTAGGAGGACAGGGAATACTAACTAGTCGGAATAATGACTCTTTGGTTTTGGTATCTTTGACCGACAGTTGTTATTCGCACAAGTAGGAAATTTATATATATATATAAATGTTTAGTGTCGGGGAAGAAAAAGGTTTCGGTTATTTGACACTTGAGAGATCGGGGATGAGGGTGGGAGGTAGTTTCTGAACTCACAAATACGTCGAAAGAACTCTTTTCCTTTATTCTTCACTCTTAGGACTGGAGTAGGGTAGAGACGGGATCCTTTTGGATTCTATGAACAGTTCTACTTCCCTCGTTCTACGACCGGATCTTCCTCTAACCAAAAAGGAGTAGGAACGATGTGCCGATCCTCGTTTACGGTAGTCCAGGAATGTCACCCCCACTCTCACTTCGTCTCGGTCGTTGTGGAAGGTCTTCACAAAGTATAATATTCCTCCTTATTTGATCAATTAACGTTCACGAAGGGTCTGAAAGTTCCCATATATTTAATGGATCCCTAAAACCATTTTATATCTAACCCGATGGGTGAGGTCATAAGAACGGACCCTTTAGGGTGTCTGTCTCCTCGGACTGTCCGAAGTCAGGTACCCCAACGTTTCTCGTCTTGTACTGACTCGTTGTTTATGAAAGTGAAAGTCTAACGTTTAGTTCTCCGACCTCTCACCTGGCTCCAAGATGTAAAGTCGTTCGACTGTCGATGACTACATTCCTGGTAGAAAAACTCCTATCTTTACGTAACATTGAGAATCGTTAATATTAACATCAATGAGTATAAGAGAGGTATCGTTCTCATCGTCACAGCCATTCACCGTCTCAACTCTACATTTAGTTGGGGGCATAGGAGACTTTTCCTCATCCTAGACGACCCTCGTCACGATCCGCTGTCAAGGTATCCCATTAATACGGTCACCAGATGGTTCGGCCGTCGAAAGGAACCCTGTTAAGTCGGGACTATAGAATTTCTGAGGTCTCTTATTAAGGTTGTCTCCTCGATCCTTAAGTAATCGCGAAGGTAGTGTAATAGAGTACGACTTCTGAAAGACCCAACGGGTCTTTTGTAGACAGTCGTTTCTGTCTAAGATAGTTTTTACTTTTAACTCCGAATTAAGTCGAACCCCTCCTTTGACTAATTTGGCTTCTACCCTCTAATTGGGGGACCCGATATAGAGTCCCCATTCGTCCTCGACCGACAAGATACAAGTAATCTTAGTTAATTCGTGACAGGAGGGGTCCTTAGTCCTTCTCTTTAGAGAGAGGGTCCGGACTTAATCGGGTCTCTGTCCGTGTGTCTAGAGGTGAGAATGCCGAAGAGTCAACTCCCTACTCGGACTTATTCGTCTATAAACCTAAATACTCCCACACTACTCCGAGGACTGTGTTCGAACCACAATAGAAAGTGAATATCAGGAAAACTCCGTTCTCACGGACCGTAAAAATATAACAAAATAGAATTTATACGGTCATGAATATCCCTTTCCTTCGTCCTAATTTAAGACTCTTTCCTTTTTCACCCGTCAGGAGTGTAAGATTATACAACCGTAGTTTGGGACCCTCAATCAATGTCTACGTGGTTGTTGATCAATGCCTTACCGTTCGTGATCGCTGTTTGAATTTAGTGTCTCTCAAATTTTAAACTGATTATTCCGATTATTATCGATGAGAAGACAGAGTCTCAAACGACTATTTACGTAATAGTGTCAGTTAGAAGGGACGTCAGAATACCTTCTACCTAGACACTGGGAATAAAATGGTTCTTGACCTTACTTCCATGAACGGTCGAAGGTTTCTGGGACTACGACCCTTTCTAACTCCCTTCCTCCTCTTCGTCCGTTGTCTCCTACTCTACCAACCTACCATAGTGGCTGAGTTTCCTATCCTCAAACTCGTTTGAGACCCTCTGTCACTCCCTGTCCCTTCGGACTACACGACGTCAGGTACCCCAGCGTTTCTCAGTCTGTGTCGAATCGTTGACTTACTTTTTTGTTCCCGTTACGACGTTTGTATAAATAGAAAAATATCGTTGACTTAGAAAACTACCTCTGTTCTCCAAATCGTACTTAGTCTTATGTCTCAAACTCTCTCGTGTCTTTTCTCTTACCTTCCTAGTGTAGTAATGACTGGTTCTATCTCCGTCCTAGTAGGTTAGAAAGATCAATATGTTTCGTAAGTTATCTTGTGAACACTCGAATTAAACACCCTTCACACGATCTTCAGGTTCAAACAGTATCCCCAAAGGGACCACCGAGTCTTCCATTTCTTAGGTGTATGTTCGGTTTTCTGGTCCCAACCTAGGGACCCATCCCTTCTAGGGGACCTCTCCCTTACCGATTGGTGCGGTCGTAAGAACGGATCTCTTAAGGTATCTGTCTCCTCGGATCGTCCAATACCACCTACCCCAACGTCTCAGCTGTACTGACTCGTTGATATCAAAGAATTATTACACAGAGAGGACGGAGGTGGATCTCGTCGTGAGTAAATTTCTTCCCTTACTACTAGACTTACTTAAGAACGATCCGAACCGCAGTGTTTCGGATGTAAGTAACTATAAACGTGATCACACCAGACCCTTGAGTCCCAATCGTTAAATTGGAAAGACTGGGACATAGGAGTAGACATTTTACCCGTCCTTCCGTCATCAACACCGTGTACCCGAGCCCTAGTTTAGGTACACGAGACGTATCCCCACATCTTCCATGAGATGTTATGCCAATCTTTTCGCTTGTTTTATTCTAGGTACTTTTAATGTACTCGTAGGACGTCCTCACAAACAATAATAGGGACCTCCTTTTGGTGAGAGGAGAGAAGGGGTCACTTGACGGACCGGAGTTCGTCCACATGAGGATCAAGGATCAAGAGAGAGGTTCCCTTACCGTTTCCTATGTACTTAG
Organism: Capra ibex; assembly: GCA_006410555.1. Classification (NCBI taxonomy): domain Eukaryota; kingdom Metazoa; phylum Chordata; class Mammalia; order Artiodactyla; family Bovidae; genus Capra; species Capra ibex. The sequence goes on from SJYO01014747.1 coordinate 15,045,419, forward strand.
TAGTCCGTTGCGTCGTGACGGAAACGAAAGGAGTATGAGCAGAAAGGAAGAAGAGGAGAAAGATGACCGTTGTACCGGAAGACTTCTGATTGTCACTACGACTCACCAACCGAGTGAAGAAGTACTGGACGGTCTTCATGAGAAAGTCTTTGTCTTTGTACGGAAGGAGGTTCTAGGTGTGACTTCCTCTCTTCAACCCGTGTTTCTATTATCTTTTATTAGTGTCCCCCACCAGGTCCCGAATTCTTAGGTGGACGGTTACGTTCCCTACACCCAAGCTAGGGACCAGGTCCTTCTAAGGTGTACGGGACCTCGTTGATTAGGACACACGGCGTTGATGACTCGGACGGACGAGACCTCGGGTACTCGCCGTCGATGACTCGGGCGGACGAGACCTCGGGTACTCGCCGTCGATGACTCGGGCGGACGAGACCTCGGGTACTCGCCGTCGATGACTCGGGCACACGCCCTCGATGACTTCGGACAGACGGATCTCGGGCACGAGGTGTTGTTCTCTTCGGTAGTGTCACTCGGGCCCGTGACGTTGATCTCTCGAAGGGGGTGAGTGGTGTTGATCTCTTTCGGACGTGCGGCGTTGCTTCTGGGTCTCGTCGGTTTTTATTTACTCGTAAAAAATTTCTTAACTTTTTGTTAGTCTCCGTTTCACAGGTTGGGTCAATATAGACTGGAACCCAGTACATGTGCGGGAGGTTGTAGAGTCCCCGTTTGTGTCGTACGACTCGTGCACGCGTGTCCGACCCGTGGGAGTCACACTTTCCTACGGGGAGGGCAGGGTAGAGTGTGGGGGACGGTTCGTCCCAGGGGTCGTCGACAGTCACGGTCGCCCTCCTGGTTCCGACCCTGTCTTCGGGTCCACTCCGGTAGTTGGTTATCAGCACCTTGGTTTCGGAGTGACTGTTTCGGTTTCGTTCCAATCCTTACCCGACTTCAGGAGAGTCATATTCTCGTCCCGAAGGATTTGACACTGCGACGGGGGTCACGAGTGCTCCAGAACGGAGAGTCTCCTGACTGGGTTCTAGTCGTGAGGACCTGTACGAGTCCGTTTCAGACATTCCTATCCTTCGAAGTGAAGGACCTACTGAAGAGGTTATCGAAGAGCGTAGACAGAATAAAGGTGTCTTCTGAGTCCTTCCTCCTTGTACTATAGTATGTCATGGGGAATATACACTTAAGATTTTTCTTTAATATGTTTACTTGAATGTTTTGTCCTTCTCTGGGTGTCTGAATCTCTTACTTGGATGCCGACGGTCCCCTACCAACGCCCTTCCCTATCAATCCTCAAACCCTTCCTGTACATGTGTGACAACATAAATTTTATCCATTGGTTGTTCCTGGATGGTTTGGCGTGTCCCTTGGGACGAGTTACAGTACACCGTCGGACCTTCCCTCTCCTCAAACCCCCTCTTACCTATGTACCACATATAGGTGGACCAAACACAAGAGAAGACAATGATTAAAAAGTTTACAGAACGGAATAAGGACAAAGGAGAAGATGAAAGACTAAAAAAAAAAGAAAGACAAGAAAAGTTAAGAATATGAAACCGCCCCACCCCCCCTGATTCAACACGATTATTAAACTTTTTTTCTTGAAGTTATAAAACTTTTTGGAGTTTCTGTGTCTGAAAACTTACGATTTAGGAATGGGGCCCTCGAAGAAACTTCTTGTACGGTTCGGAGAACAGCAGAAGACGGTTATTAAAACTAAACTTCAGTACGTAATTGGATGGTGAGTAAAGGAACGGTTCCTTAATACTCCCACAGAGCTTATGTGATTGGAATGTATAGGATCCTAAGACAGTACCTAACCTGTCGGAGATCGAGGTGTTGAAGGTTTTCGTGTTATAAGTTTTCCTTTACATGTCAAACTGAGAAGGGTCTAAAAAAGTCTCTAAGTTTTCAGGAGTCAACGGAAAAATAAAACAGATGGTGGTACAACTTTATCTTCCTAGTTCAGATCCCGAATTTTTATACACTTATATTAATCGTTAAGGAATCCCCTTTTTTTTACCTTCATTTCCTAATTGGTTCCTCTCGGTAATGTATTTCCTAATTAAGAGAGAAGACTCACCAGTGTGTACTGTAGAAAGACGGGTGACAGTCGAGGGGACGTTCGGTAAGAGTTAGTTTCGTCTGCAGACATGTCCCTCTTCTTAGACAAAAAATTTTTTCGGAAAAAAAAATACACTTGTTAAAAAATTCAGAAATGACTTAAAAAAATGTCGTGACTAAGACAAAATACAAATCCAAAAAAACGGGACTCCGTACACCCAGAATCGAGGGTTGGTCCCTAACTTAGACTTGTGAGACGTGACCTTCTTCAGAATTGGTGACCTGGTGGTCCCTCCAGAGTTCTTACAGAGACAAAAAATTAGGGACTTTAAGTTTAAGAACTGGACTTTAATACTTACGATCAATTACTATCCGTTCTGGAATCTAACGTCCCCGGATCGCCTCAAACCTTTTGTCTAGTTGTCTTACCCAAACGGTCACCGTTTCCTTTCTATATTCGTAAACTTATGTCTCAAGGTTTCTTATCGTTCTTCTCTATTCTTTAGGAAGGAGTCACTAGTTACGTTTCTTTATTTCCTTTTGTTGTCTTACCCTTTCTGATCTCTAGAGAAGTTCTTTTAATCTCTGTGGTTCCCTTGTAAAGTACATTTCTACCCGAACTATTTGCTGTCTTTACCATACCTGGATTGTCTTCCTCTTCTATAATTCTTCTCCACCGTTCCTATGTGCCTTCTTGACATGTTTTTTCTAGAAGTGCTGGTTCTATTGGTACTGCCATACTAGTGAGTGGATCTCGGTCTGTAGGTCCTTACACTTCAGTTCACCCGGAATCTTTCGTAGTGATACTTGTTTCGATCACCTCCACTACCGTAAGGTCAACTCGAGAAAGTTTAGGACCTTCTACTACGACACTTTCACGACGTGAGTTATACGGTCGTTTAAACCTTTTGAGTCGTCACCGGTGTCCTGACCTTTTCCAGTCAAAAGTAGGGTTAGGGTTTCTTTCCGTTACGGTTTCTGACGAGTTTGATGGCGTGATAACGTGAGTAGAGTGTGCGATCATTTTATTACGAGTTTTAAGAGGTTCGGTCCGAAGTCGTTATGCACTTGGCACTTGAAGGACTACAATGTTCGACCTAAATCTTTTCCGTCTCCTTGGTCTCTAGTTTAACGGTTGTAATCGACCTAGTAACTTTTTCGTTCTCTCAAGGTCTTTTTGTAGATAAAGACGAAATAACTGATACGGTTTCGGAAACTGGCACACCTAGTGTTATTTGACACCTTTTAAGACTTTCTCTACCCTTATGGTCTGGTGGACTGGACGGAGAACTCTTTAGACATACGTCCAGTCCTTCGTTGTCAATCTTGACTTGTACCTTGTTGTCTGACCAGGGTTTCTCCTTTTCCTCATACAGTTCCGACATATAACAGTGGGACGAATAAATTGAAGATACGTCTCATGTAGTACTCTTTACGACCTGACCTTCTTTGTGTTCGACCTTAGTTCTAACCGCCCTCTTTATAGTTATTGGAGTCTATACGTCTACTTTGGTGGGAATGCCGTCTTTCACTTCTCCTTGAGTTTTCGGAACTACGTTCACTTTCTTCTCTCACTTTTTCAACCGAATTTCGAGTTGTAAGTCTTTTACTTCTAGTACCGTAGGCCAGGGTAGTGAAGTACCCTTTATCTACCCCTTTGTCACCTCTGTCACAGTCTGAAATAAAACCCCCCGGTTTTAGTGACGTCTACCACTAACGTCGGTACTTTAATTTTCTGTGAATGAGGAACCTTCTTTTCAATACTGGTTGGATCTATCGTATAAATTTACGTCTCTGTAATGAAACGGTTGTTTCCAGACAGATCAGTTCCGATACCAAAAAGGTCACCAGTACACACCTACGTTCTCAACCTGACACTTCTTTCGACTCGCGGCTTCTTAACTACGAAAACTTGATACCACAACCTCTTCTGAGAACTCTCAGGGAACCTGACGTTCCTCTAGGTTAGTCAGGTAAGACTTCCTCTAGTCGGGACCCACAAGAAACCTTCCTTACTAGGATTTCGACTTTGAGGTCATGAAACCGGTGGAGTACGCTTCTCAACTGAGTAACCTTTTCTGAGACTACGACCCTCCCTAACCCCCGTCCTCCCTTTCCCCTGTTGTCTCCTACTCAACCGACCTACCATAGTGACTGAGCTACCTGCACTCAAACTCACTTAAGGTCCTCGACCACTACCTGTCCCTCCGGACTGTACGACGCTAAGTACCCCAGCGTTTCTCAACCTGTGTTGACACGCTGACTTGACTTGACTTGATTTGAACCAATATACAGGTCGTGTTAAAAATTTGTGTTATTTCATTCCAGATAGTAAAAAACGACGGTGGTTAACTCATCGTGGAATGAAACACGGAACGACCCCTAAAAGGATGTCAGTCTCGGACTCACTCCTCAAGTCTTGTACCACGGACTTATGCATTCACTCCCTTACCTCTGTCACTCTGTCCCTCCTCCTGTCTCTCCGACGTAAAAGTTTCAGTGACACGTTTCGTCGTTCCGACCTGAGTTTCGCTCGAGACCCCTCATGTTTTGTATGGTGTCGACACGTGAACCTGTGACTGGGTGACGGAGGTGAACAGGGAACGTGTCCCGACGGGGTTCCCTACATTGACGAGGGTCGGGGTGAAGAATGACGATAATACGACTGACTCGGTCGAGTGAACACCGTTTTTCACCTTTCTCGGAGTCACGTAACCTTCAACCTACATCTGGGACGGTTGCCTTGACCTATGTATGGATAAGTTGACTCGACGTGCACCTACCGGTCCTACACTGGTCATTACGTTCTCAGACGTTGTGTATCTACGTATAGTATTGGGGACATACGAGGAAGGCGGAGTACTGAGACACGTTTGATACCTCTTGTTCAATCAATATAGAAAAGTTTATTTCTTATATGTATGAATTAGTCCTTCAACGTTAAGATCCCTAAACGGGATGCGAATAAGTAAGAACGAGTACACACTCTGCAGTATACATGTTACTACGAGTGACTTCGTAATAAACACTACCGTTTGTTAACCCTCCTTTTTGGAATCACAATTAGATATGCCCTGACTAGCTTATTTATTACTATACAGGTACCTTGACACCTTAGTCCCACTATTAATTAATATCAGTTGTTCGACGTACTTTGACAGTGATTGTTTAGTCTTACCTGTGAGTTATTTCTTCTCTTCGGGTGACTGTACGGACATAACTACGTATCTGACAGCCGGTCCTTACCGTTTGGTGTATCGTCCCATTTTTTACGTTGGAGGGACGTCAGTGTTACTATGAGGAGGAAGTCTAGTAACAAGAGAATCCTTCAAGTTCGACTCCCTGAAACGACCAACAAGTTATCAATCCTTAGGTGGAAGGTTACGTCCCTTGTACCTAAGCTTGGGGCCATCTCCTTGTTTCTATGGTTCTAAGGTGTACGAAGTTCCATTGATGCGGGTATGTGACGTTGATGACTCGGTCCCGTGGAGTTGGTCTCTCAGGTGCACAGGGTTGATCTCAGGGTACGAAAGACCTCGGGTGCACGGTGTTGATCTCTGTTCTGGCGTACAGGGTTACTATCTAGGGTTCACGGCATTGATTCTGGGTTGTGTCGGTCTTTAATTATTTATTAAAAAAAAATTCTCTCTCCGAGTTCGACTTTCAAGTTCGGAGTACGGGAGTCAAGGGAAACGATTTAACAAACGGAACCCTTGTCGATTCAGAAACCATTACACAACAACGAATAGACTTCCCACTTACCCTTCTATATAAATTATATAATCCTTGACGTATATAATTATTATACGTCAATAATCGTCCCAAACAAAAGGAGGACAGGGTCAGAGTCAAAATAAGATCTACAGATTCGTCAACTAGCTTAATTTTCGGCCTCAGGACGTACATTTGTTGGTCTGAAGTGTCTCAATTTGATTAAAGAGTCGTCCTAGTACAGTAGTTCTTCTGACTATTTAGTGTGAGTCCCTCTAAAAAAAGAAGAAGGACTATCGAAAGAAGAGTTGAAATTAGATGTTTGTTTAATAAAGTCGGAATTCTTTTTCACAACCCTTGGACCTGAGGATGAACCTGAAGGGGTACCTTTGGTTCTAGGACCTCTTGATACAGGTCTAGGTACACTTTGTTTGGAGAGGTAGACCAGAGGACGTAAGAGACAGAAATTTCCGTCTGTTTTGAGTAGTTGGTTTTGGTGTGGTACGAAAAATAAGTAAATAAAACTTGAAAAATAAAACATAACTTCATATCGACTTATTGTTACGACACTATCAAAGTCCACCTGTCGTTTCCCTGAGTCGGTGTGTATATGGACATAGTTAAGAAGAGGTTTGACGGAGGGAAGGTCCGACGGTGTATTGTAACTAGTCTCAAGGGACACGGTCTGTCATCCAAGAACAACCAATAGGTGATATTTATATCGTCATACACGTACAGGTGTGGTTCGAAAAATTTATAGTCTTCCCTAAGTGGGTCCTAGGGTGTGGATGTTAGCACCAAATTTAGGTTTCACTTTTTTTTTTTTCGTTAAGACCAGGATCTAACTTAGGAACATCCGTCAACCAATAGGAATTTCCCAGAGAGGTCGAGGATGAGTACTCGGTAGGAGAAAAACCGGAGTTATACACAAGTCGGTTCAGATCCCATATTTGTGTCGTCTTACGTGGGTTTTGTCGGTAATATCAAATCTGACTCTTCCTTGGTTTTTCGTCAGGGATGGGTCTCAAGACGGACTGTAAGACGAAAGAAAGGGTCAGACCTCTTTAAGGATCTGTATTTTCCCTTTGGAGGGTATAGTTCCAATTAAGGTCCTCGCCATTCCTAAATCGTTGTCACATCCTCAATACAGAGACAGGTAATTTTTGTAAGAAGAAGTCGACCTGTAAAATACTTCCTGACACTTATTACGGTATTGTGTTTCCGTGAACAGGGAGACAAAAGGTCGGTACCTCTAGTCTCAAACCTAGGTACCATCAAATTTTGTTTCGGGTGTCACTCTTCCGAGCAAGTAGTGTTACTGTTCCTGATGTCATTTTAAAGTTCCTCAAACTGCGGTAAGTCAAGACAAGTTTTCCGACTTACACTACTATTTTGAACAACTAAGGGATGAGAAGTGATCCCTAATACCTCTGTTTCCCCGGTACCCCTCGAGACCCCGAATTCCTCCTTCGTTTCCCCGAACACCCCTTCATTCCCAAGTCTCGTTTGTCCTGTCTGCACACACGACCGGAGAGAAAAGAAACCTCGTCACAGGTCTGTCCGAGCAGGATAAAGGGACAGAACAGTGACAACAACAACAAGTCAGCGATTCAGCACAGGTTGAGAAACACTGGGGTACCTGATGTCGTACGGTCCGAGGGGACAAGAGATGGTAGAGGGTCTCAAACGAGTTTAGTACAGGTGACTCAGTCGCTATGATAGATTGGTAGAGTAGAAGACAGTAGGGGAAGAGGAGGACGGAAGTTAGAAAGGGTCGTAGTCCGAAAAGGTTACTCAGTCGAGACGGGTAGTCCACCGGTTTCATAACCTCGAAGACGAATTCGTAGTCAGGAAGGTTACTTATAAGTTCCAACTAAAGGAAAACCTGACTGACCAAACTTGGAACGGGTATTGACTTTTTCCCTACGATTCGAGTGTAGTACTTGAGACCTTTCAGGTTTTACATCTTTGTGCCCAATCATTAAACGACGGATCTAAAACATCAATTACGTTCCCCTCTACTTTTTCCCAAAAATTTAAAAAAGAAAAGATTTATTTTATGACAAATTTAATCATCCCCGTTTAAAAAGAGGATAATCCTGGGAATAAAAGGTAAAAAGTAATTTTCTTTATAAAGTCCATTTACTTTACAGGGATAGGGGTGGGTAATATAAAGGAAGAGAACGGTACAGGGGGTACTGTTAATGAGGGTTAAACCACAAATAAAAAGGACGTATGCAGAGGTTTTAACACATACATCCATGATGACTTGTTGTGTATCATAATAAAGGACCCGAAAAGTAAAAATCTTTCATACACAGAAAGTAAGACGCAAACCATAAATGGGTATAACCATACTGACGAGGTTAAATTAGACCGTGGTAAATTATTATGTAAAATACTTAGACGGTGTTAATAAATAGGGAAGAGGACGACCACATATAAACAAAGGTTGAAAAGTGATAATGTTTTGACGATGTTATTTGTAGTTACTTGTAGAAACATGAACAGACACGTGTACACTTTACCAACACTGTACAAAAATTACTTTGTTATGTAGAACCTCTTGAAAAACACGGACATGTACGACGATATTGAGTAGAAAAATTACAGATTTGTCGTAAGATCTTTTATGTTTAGTGATTTTACACAACTTTACACCTAACGACCTGGAAGTCTAACGAAGAGAGAAATTCTACATTGTTGTTACGACGTACAGAGATACTCGAGTGTACTGTCAAAGTGATGAGACACCTGGAGATTAACGTTAATGAACCAGTTTTTCACACACCCCCCCTCCCCCCTCTGAAGGGACCACCAGATCACTAATTCTTAGACGGACGATTACCCCCTGTGGGGACCAGGCCCCTCTAGGGTCCACGGTTCCACGTTGACTCTGACACGAAATGTTGATGACTCGGACACAAGCTCTGGGGCACGAGACGTTGTTTTCTGCGGCGGTGTCACTCTCCTGACGAGTGTCGTTGCCTCTAGACGACGTCGGTTTTCATTGTTTATTTATTAACATTTTCGGACGATGGAGGGGTAAGGGCGAGGGTGGGCCTGAGAGGGGTTTTTCCGCACGCATACGAAAGTCAAAACGGTGGATGACGGTTTAATGAGAGGTCTTCTCGAAGTGAGTGAACGTGGTCGTCACGTTCCCCTGCCGGTGACGAGGCGGTGGAGTGGTAGAGAACCATGACAGTCAGAATGTGCAAAGACGTTGAACTACCTAAACTTTACTGTAGGACATTATAGATTAAAGTAAACGTACTAATGAATCTTTTGACTTGTAGAAGAGTACGTAAATAACTGGTAAACCAAAGGTAGAAGGTGACTAACACCTAGGTATACGAAGTAGGAAAGATAAAGAACCCGTTGGTAGCACTTTCAGACGAAGGTTATTAGGGATATAGATAAACGAAGTCTTCTCCTATTAGGTGACTTTCGAACCTACTCTTTTCAGATTCACTTATTGTTTTTCAGATTCACTTATTGTTTAAAGTAAACAATAAATAAACAATAATAATATATTACTATAGATAATATAATGATATAATTAATACAAATAATTACATCATTCATTTACTTAATAAAATTTGTGGAACTGACAAAACCGGTATGACACGTCGTACACTCAACTAGGTTGGTCCCTGGTTCGGGTCCGGTACGGTGGACGTCACCTTAGTACCTCAGAATTGGTGACCTAGTGGTCCTTTCAGGAGATTGTTCATTTATTTTAATTCATTATTTTGATATTTATTATTATTTTAATTGTGTCTAGACGAAGAGTCTCGAACCCTTTGAATTGGTACTACCGGCAAGATATTCATTCTCTATAGACAGGTCTACGTACACTCATCTTTAAGTTGTAACGAGTACAAGGGAAACAATTCCCTTATCCCCTTTTTTTGATCGTAATAGTTTATAACTGAGACATGTGTCTCGAATTACCTATAGTAGAGTAAATTATTTACGTACTCTTCTGAAAGTTAAAATGTTCGTCTTGACACTTCCTTCATAATAAAAGGGGAAAATCCTACTTCTTTATCTCTCTAATTTAAAAATAAGACTCCAGTCCTTGGAACATTAATCGTTTCGGTCATAAGTTTGGGTCCAAACAGACGGAGGTTTGGTGTACACGAACGATGGTATGTTCTTTCAGTATTAGTAATACCTATGGGATCAAACTTCTCTCCCAACCGTAAACCTTACTATAGGTAGGAAGGTTCTTACTAATAAATCCCTCGATTTCTACTACAGGGTTAAAAAGACTTAGATTGGTAATCCTTAGAAGTCTCCGTGGGAAAGGGGTGGTGAGAAAGGGACTTACCTTTGACGCCGGTAGTACAATAACAAGTTTGTAACACGGGAGACACTTCTCAACTATACGTAAGAGTAGAGGAAGGAAAGGTGGAGAACAGGAGGACGATCCTTTCCTTACCAATCAAAAAGTCCTTCGTTATGATCGACGAAGGAGTCCCCGAACTACTGCACTGCTCCGTATGTTTCCTCCTCTTTACTTAGAGAAGAGGAGGAATCAAAACAAAGTTTCTCTTCATCTTAAATAGGACTTTTTTTTACATTAATTAGTGTATGAGTAACTTATATAATGTGTAAGAAAATGGGTTATGAGAGAAAGGGTTGATGTTAACAACCCACTAATGTCTCCCTTTGGTTTAACTCGGAGCTGTCATCCGTTAATTCTCTTGGAATGTCCTTAAAGACTTCATCAAAATTATCGAGAATTCTACGTCTGAAGGGTACTCAAAATCCTGTTTCGTTCCGGGAGACACAACATAATTACATAGTAGTGGACCTATACTAAAATCGGTTTCGAGACAACCTGTCAAGGGTTATGTAGAAGGGTGGGCGGTGGGGTGTTCGGAAAAAGGTGAAAGACGGAAATCTAGGAAAAAAAAAATTAACCTCCGATTAATGAAATGTTATAACATCGCCGAAACAGTATGTAACTGTACTTAGTCGGTACCCACATGTACACAAGGGTTAGGACTTGGGGGGAGAGTGGAGGGAGGGGTAGGGTAGGGAGACTCAGTAGGGTCACGTGGTCGGGACTTGTGGGACAGAGTACGCAGCTTGGACCTGACCGCTAGGTAAAGTGTATACTATTATATGTACAAAATTACGATAAGAGAGTCTAGTAGGGTGGGAACGGAAGAGGGTGTCTCAGGATTTCAGACAAGATATGTAGACACAGAGAAAACGACAGAGCGTATATCCCAATAGTAATGGTAGAAAGATTTAAGGTATATATACGTAATCATATGACGTAACGACAAAAAGAAAGACCGAATGAAGTGAGACATATTATCCGAGGTCAAAGTAGGTGGAGTAATCTTGACTAAGTTTACATATGAAAAACGGAAATCTAGGAAAGACTTCAGTTCCTTTGAACAAGTCGGAAACATGTCTCGGTCTTTAAGTTCTATCAATTACGGAGACCTCCGTTCGGGGTGGGTTATCCTCTAATTCAGTGATTCATTTACAGAGTAGAGACCGGGAAGTTCATAAGATGTAGGATAAATGGGTATTCACTTTCACTTTCACTTCAACGAGTCAGCACAGGCTGAGAAACGCTGGGGTACCTGACATCGGGTGGTCCGAGGAGGCAGGTACCCCAAGAGGTCCACTCTTATGACCTCACCCACCGGTAAAGGAAGAGGTCCCCTAGAAGGACTGGGTCCCTAGTTTCGGTCCAGAGGTCGTAACGTCCGTCTACGAAAATTGGAGACTTCGGGATAAATGGGTATGACGATGAGATAAGTTGTTCCTTACGTGGGAAGGAACCTAAAAGAAGGAACGGAAAGAATAAGAGGGATAACAGAGTTATGGGACGAGGACCCTCGTGGAGGGATTATTTAATGAATGTGAGTTCAGGAAAAGAGTCCAAGACGAAAACTCTCATGGACTACGTTCTGGGGGTTTCAAAGTGTAAGTAGATACATAGTGAAATCTATATTGGAGGAGGAGGTCCTTTTGAAGGAACCAAAGGAGGTTCATATTTTTTCCACATCAACTTGAAAATAGCGTGGTACAAAAGTAACCAATAAGTAAAAAAAAATTATAAAGATTGACCTACCACTCGAAGGACTTCTATCTCTGGTATATGGTAACGTACGAATCAGGAATCGTGTTATAGACCGTGTATCATCCGTTATTTATAGACCGCTTTTTGTCTCTGTTATTACACATCCATGACCCGATTCATGAATTCTCGGTGTGTGGTTCTACTTGTTGTAAGTTGTAAGGGAAACCAGTTCTCCTAAGTCGCGTGACCTTCACTGTCTATGCCTTTGTCTAGTTAACGTTTCGCTGTTCAAAACGAAAGGTCGCCTCTGTACTTTTTTCGTAACGAATTCGAGATGGAACTTTCTGATCCTGTTCCGAGAGTCCTTTCTATAAACTCGTTCCTGAACTTCTTTGAACCACATAGAGATACTTTAATTGGCTATTTTCATTAAAAATTTTTATCGAGTGTAAACAACTCCGAGGAGTACGTTTCTTGAAGAGACCATTGTAGAGTAGATCGAAGGTATCTGTCTATAACTTGTCAAGGTAAAAGGTCACTTTCTCTTACTCCGACCATTCCAACTCTTAAACAGAGTTAAACGTGTCCATCGTTTTCCATTTTGGTCCTAAGGTACAAATAAATTACAATAATTACAAATAAATTACAGGCTGTAAATAGTATTGGTAGTAGGGTCCACCGCGATCACCATTTCTTATATGGACGGTTATGTCCTCCGTGTTCTCTTTGTCCAAGTTAGGGACCCAGTCTTTCTAGGGGACTTCTTCCTTTGCCGTTAGGCGACGTCATAAGAACGGACCTCTTCGGATACCTGTCTCCTCGGACCGCCCGATGTCAGGCGCCCCGACGTTTCTCAACCTGTGCTGACTCGTTGACTCGTGTAAATAGTGTTGTTTCGAACGAGGAGATCTCCGATGTCAAGTTCTACAACTATGTTCTCCTAGTGTCTAAGTTGAGGAAGGTGTTCGTGTGACTTAGATGTCGGTGGCTCCTTTGTTGAAGGAGACCTCTTTTTTCGTTCGTTCTTTGACGGACTCGCTGAGGATGTGTGGTCCACTTACTCTGTTCTGAGTGTTACTTGTCCAACCTCTCCGGTCCTGTGTTCGAACAGAATTTGGGGTTGGGGTCGTGACGGTGGATGTAAACCCTCCCTTGGGTTTTGGACCCCGAAGAGAAACTACGTTGTTTCTGAAACTTGGGGTGTATTCCGTAGTAGTTGTAAATTCTGGACGTGGAGTCTCTACTCGGTTTTTGTAGAGCGAGACCTTTGATTGTCCTGAATGTAGGTACTCTAGGGGTTCCGATGACGTTAGGTTGTTTCTCAAGAATTTTCTGAGTACGAGTCTGAGTGTGTCGATCCCGGGTAGGGTCTTTTCCGACCAAGTCCCGTGGGTTTAAACACGCGCTCTCCGAGTGACCGAACAGAGTCTCGAACCTGGACCTTCCCCCTATGAGAGGTCTGCCCACAGTAGAGATACAAGAGAGAGAGACGGACAAGGTCGACCCCTCTTTGAAAAAAGAATTGAAATTCTAAAAAAAGAGAGAGTAAGAGTAAAAATAAAAGGGTAGTCCGTGGTAGACAGAAGGACAGGAGGAAGACGGAACGAAGTAGGTCACCTATGGGAAAGAAAAAGAAGAAAATTTAGATCCGGAGAAGAAGGAGAAAAAAATAACCTGATATTTACGGTATGTTACAACACAATCAAAGACGACATGTTACGTCACTTAGTCGATGGCATATGTGTGTAGGGGAGGGAGACCTGGAGAGAGGGTGGTGGGGAGTGGGGAGGGCGGATCCAGTAGTCTCTGGGGACACGACATCTCGTCGAAGGGTGATCGACGGTTAAAATGTGTGCCATCACATACACACAGTCACGATGAAAGAGCCAAGTAGGGTAGGGGGGAAAGGGAACGACACAGGTGTACAAGAGATGTACGCAGAAATAAGAACGGGACCTTTATACAAGTAGAGATGGTAAAGAGATCTAAGGTGTACATACACAATTATGTGTTATAAGCAAAAAGAGAAAGACTGAATAAAGTGTTACATGTTGTCAGAGATCTAGGTAAGTGTAAGATGTTTACTGGGTTAAGGTAAGGAAAAATACTGACTCATTAAAAGGGAAGACACATATAGTGGGTAGGAAACTAAATTGAAAAGAACTTTTTGTTTTTATGTATGTGTGCGTATCTACTAAGATGAACCTCAGTAAGAATCAAGAAACTCATAAAGAGTTAATAAAATTTTGTCAGGAGTCAGTCAAGTCAAGTCAGCGAGTCAGCACAGGCTGAGACACTGGGGGTACCTGACGTCGTGTGGTCCGGAGGGACAGGTAGTGGTTAAGGGTCTCACACGAGTTTGAGTACAGGTAACTCAGTCACTACGGTAGGTTGGTAGAGTAGGAGACAGTACTGGAAGAGGAGAGAGGAAGTTAGAAAGGGTCGTAGTGCCAGAAAAGTTTACTCATTACAGGAGCTTCATAGGGAATATATATATATTAAGTCCACTAGTAACCACCAGAAAGAAGCCGTGTATACACACACACCACAGTGTGTGTGTCAGTCTTTAACTCTCTCTCTCTCTCTCTCTCTCTCTCTCTCCACACGTGTCTACGCGTAAAATTCTCCAAGACTCCTGACAGAGACCGAGAGGCAAACATGAAACCCCTGTAATGAGTCATTAATCCTCTATTACGTTTTATAAAATTCCGATTTACAAATTCAGAAGTTTAAAGGAGAGTTTTAGACTAGTCGAGACGACGTCTTTGTTTAGCAAAGTCGACAAAGTAAGAGTCATCTTAGTATCATGATAAAACAGCTGAAGGATGTCCACTTTATACGAATAATACTGGATAATGTCTTCAGTATTTTCACCCTTCTCTTCTTCCTTCCTTCCTTCCTTCTCCGTCCTTCTCTTTCTCTCTTCCCCCTCCCCCTCTCCCTGTCCTTCCTCTCCTTTACTTCGATGAAAAGAAGATTACCCTCATTCGCTTCGACGACTTATTTCTTTTTATTTACCCTCCCTTTATCTAAGGTTAAAGGTCCAAAGAAAAGGTAATTTTCTTTTGTTCTTCGAAGATTGTAACGGAGACAAGACGTTTTGTGGTCTGTCCTCCCCTTTAAGGTCTCCTCCTTTTTTTGGTAGAAACGAGAATAAACTTTACGTCGTACCTATCTACTTTTTTAGCTCTAGAAGATTACCGGGTCTTTGTCGTATTGACTAATTCGTTCCTAGGACCTTACTTTACTGATGAAGTGAAATACAAGAAATTTCCTTGACCGGGTCTAAGTCTTCTTCCGACTCTCTGATGAGCGTCTCACTACCCGTCAATAGTCATGGTATAGTTTCCAGACAATTACCCTAGAACCCTTCTCTTAACCCGACGCTCAACCAAATCGACTTCTGACAATTCTTGGAGAAGGTCATTCTGCTATTAGGGGTGTCTTAACTTCTTTCACTGACGTGACGTATTTTGCACTGGCGTCAAATACCGTGTGAAAGAACGTTTCTAGAGTCCGTCGGGGACTCCTTAACTGTTTGGACATTAAGGTGCAATTAACTGTGTTTCCCACGACAAACGGTCTACTGGAGTGTGGATTAACTTAATCCGTCTGTGTGAATGGTGTACACTAGTACAAGTAACGTACGTAATAGTAGTAATCGTAAATAGTGGGAAAGGGTCATCGGACATTGTCGATTCTCCCGATCAAGATTTTGGACTATCTGAGTCGGGGATAGTTTTTTTTTTTTTTTTCGTATCGAGACACTCAAATTAGTAGAAATTTTTCGTTGATTTTTATCGTGGAAGAAGTTTTCCAACAACACCCACCCTCTCTGATTTCGTACTTTTTATATTATGGACCGTATGCCCCTTATAAACATTTATAGTAATAATAAACGTAAAAAACTTTCGACGGACCTACCCAAATAATCAATCTGAAACAAGGAACGCGTTTTAGTCGATTAGTATAAGTTGGTGGATAAAACATATGTTACGAAAGTATATACGAAAAATAAGGAATCTTGTGAAGTGACTTCATCTATAATAATAAGAAGAATTTTCGATTCTTTTAGTTTCAAGTCCATTCTGTTTTCTTAACAAGAAGTAGTAAACTGATATTTCAGCAAACTAAACTCGAGTGCAGAAGACTGCGGTGTCGTGTCTGAGAACATGCTGTAAAATGTAATGTCATCTTACTGAAAAACGTGTGTACTTAAAAATGTCAGGTATAGATACGTACAAGACTATTCGGTCAAGAGGGTTTTGGTTCGGGACAAAGTCAAAGACCCCATATGTATAAGGGTGACACCGGTTAAAGTTGTTAGAACCTTTTAAGAAACCATGAATTGTCAGACGAGATTGATCAGTAATATTCGGTCGAGGTCGGGGGGAAACTGGAATAAGAAAATATATTTTGAGTGTCTTTGTCCCTCACCTTTTCACCAAAGGTCCCCGACCCTTCTCTCCTCATCTGTCCTTGTCCCTCTCCAACCATTTCGAAAGTCAACATACTGTTCATTCTAGACTTTTTAGATTACATATTATGACAACTGATGTCAACAATTGTGACATAGCATCCTAACTTTAAACGATTCTCTCATCCTAAATTTATAAGAATGGTCTTTTCCCCCCTATTTATACACTTCACTACTTACTCAATTAATTGAGTTACCTCCCTTAGGAGACCGTTACATGTGATTTAGCGAAGTCAGCACAGGCTGAGACACGCTGGGTATCTGCCGTCGGGTGGTCCGAGGGGGTAGGGACCCTAAGAGGTCCGTTCTTGTGACCTCATCCAACGGTACAGGAAGAGGTTACGTACTTTCACTCTTCACTTTCACTTCAGCGAGTCAGTACAGGCTGAGAATCGCTGGGGTACCTGACGTCGGGTGGTCTGAGGAGGCAGGTACCTAAAAGGTCCGTTCTCATGACCTCACCCCACGGTAACGGAAGAGGACCGTTACATATGTATATAGTTTAGTAGTGTCACATATGAAACTTATAGAATGTTAAAATTAACAGTTGATATGAAGTATTCCTGGATGACACATCGTGTCCCTTGAGATAAGTTCTCAGACATTACTGAGTGTACCCTTTTCTTAGATTTTTTCTCACCTATATACCCAGGGGCCACCGAGTCTCCATTTCTTAGACGGACTTTACGTCCTCGGTGTTCTCTGCACCCAAGCTTGGGACCCAGTCCTTCTAGGGGACCTCTTCCTGTGTCGTTGGGGGAGGTCATAAGAACGGACTCTTTAGGGCACCTGTCTCCTCGGACCACCCGTTGTCAGGTATCCCGACGTTTCTCAGAATATGCTGACTTCGTTGATTCGTGCGTTCGTGTGCATACACATTGACCAAGTGAAGTGACAGGTGGACTTTGGGTTGTAACGTTTAGTTGATACGAGGTCATTTTTAATCTTTTCTTTGATATAGAGTCCTGAAGGGACTCCCAGATCACCGATTCTCAGACGTGAGCGTCAAGTCTCCCGGACCCAAGTTAGGGACCACCCTCTTGATCTAGGAGGCACTTCGGTGTTTCTAGTTTCTAGGACTCACGATGTTGATTCTTGTTCACGTTGGTTTATTTATTCGTTATAATTTTTTTTTTTTGATATGGAGTTATTTCGACCCTTTCACCCCATTATTAATTTGTAATAATTTAAAGACACACATATATAGGTATAGACCAATCGTGATTTCAGTTTGAAATCTGGTCACCAAGAGTTAAGCTGACGTGTAATGCCGGTGACCGTGTGAAAAAGTTTCGCGACAACCGGATACGACGTGGGGTCCGATCAAGATAGTTTTGGAGACTTCTAGTCTGGGCCAGTAGGGTATACAATTTCGCGGGTACTGACTCCCGTCAATTTCGGACGGATGACGACCGGCACTCGGAAACGGGAGTCCGAGGGACCGACAGAGTCTGGAACACCCATGTCGGAACGTTGGGCGGAATCTCTCCACTTCGCACAATCTCCCCGGTTTGGGTCTGGTCCCGTCTCGGTCGGATATTTCGTCTCGGTCATTTGTCGCCTCTTGTTCCGTCCCTTCGATCTCGTCACTGAGTCTTTGTCCTATCCGTCGGTTCTCGTTCTCTGCTCAGGTTAAAGTCTGTGCCTTCTACCCGGTTCCTTGACTTCCCCGTGTCTGCGATTATTGTCTGTTAGCCTACCCGCACCGATTCCGAGCCCCACCCGTAGCATGGTCGACCAAGTCGGAAGACGGGTCGGTGATGAGGGTCCCGCGGGTACCCGTCAAGTAGATTTTAGATAAACGGAGGTAAAGGAGAGGATACTTACCCTCGTTACCCTAGAAGTGTATTTCCTAAATTACTACATTCCCATCGTATCAAAAGTATATCGTCACAATCAAAATTTTCGACCAGATTAATGACCAGACTTTCCGTTGAGACGGAGTTAGTCCTTTCCGAAAAATTTAAAATGAAATAAGATAAAAAATTCGAGTTCATGTGTCTAAACTAACAGGCGAATTTATGTGCCGTGTGAAAATAGTAGGTAGGTAGACACTCAGAGAAAAATAAAAAAAAATTAACCGTATATCGACGAAATGTTATAACACAATCGAAGACGACGTGGTACTTCACCAACCCGACTCGAGGGGCACGATATGTCGTCCAAGACACCCAGAGAAAGCTTTAGCAAAGAGTGAAATAAAGAACAAGACTAGGATAAGAGAAAGGGAGTATTCGTGTCAGGGCGGACATAGATCATATGTATGAAGATTAGATGTACACACAAATAAGAGAAGAGAAGGATAGACGCCTTCAATACCGAACACTCACTTAGGAAATGTAAATGCGTTTCTCGTAGGGTAATCAAATAAACCAGACGGTATAGTTTTATGGTGGGTCTACGTCACCGAATTCGTTGTCTGCACAGAGTGTGAAGACCTCCGACCTTCAGATTCTAGGTCCACTGTCGTCCGGCCGAAGAAGACTTCAGAGGGGACCCGAATCCTCCCCGACGAAGAGACGCACGTAGTGTCCCAGAAAGGAAACACACGCATGCACAGGCCGTTGATGTAAAGGAGAAGTGTTTTCCTGCAGTCAGTCCGACATGACCCCGGGTTAGATTTTTAAAGATAAAATTGAATCAATTGGAGAAAAGTCTAGAATAGAAATGTAGACCAATGAAAGATGTCAGGACCTCCAATCCCAAAGTCGTATACTTAAACTCACCTGCGCTAAGTCGGGTATTCGTAATGACAAATTAATATCAGTTAAAAACATCAGGACTAGAAAGGACTACAGAGTCTACCATTACGTAGACGGATGTTCCGCTCATCTGGGCCCAAGTTAGGGACCCAGTCCTTCTAGGGGACCTCTTCCTTAACCTTTGGGTGAGGTCATGAGAACGGACCTTTTAGGGTACCTGCCTCCTCGGACCGTCCAGGTCCGTCCAGTCACCCCAGTGTTTCTCAACCTGTGTCGACACGTTGAAGTAAAAACATGAGGACCATAATCGCGTTCAAACACACGGGGTGCACGTTACTCCGCTTTGTGTGGTTTTGTACCCTAAAACCTCCTCTCTTTCCAAAGGACGTTCCAGTACGTTTCTTTGCCCACCAAACATGGGATTTTACGGGACTTCAGGCGTTTCCCAAAGGTCAAAGTCGTTCTGTAAAGACTTTCGGTCCATTCCCTCCTCCCCAGTGTCTCACACATGAGTCAAGTAAGTGTTACGAGACTAACCGACGACTACGCCTTTGTCCCGGCACAGTGCCCTAACTCGAACTAGTTGGAACTAACTCAGAAATCCGAGGGTCTCCGGACCCCGATACACGAGGACCCACGGACGCACGGACGAATCAACGAGTCAGCACAGGTCGAGAAACGCTGTGGTGCCTGACATCGGGTGGTCCGAGGGGACAGGCACCCTAAGGAGTCCGTTCTTATAACCTCACCCAACGGTAAGGGAAGAGGTCCCCTAGAAGGGTTGGGTCCATAGGTTGGGGGTAGAGAACGTAACGTCCGTCTGAGATGGAAGACTCGGTGGTCCCTTTGAGGTACAAGCACAAATAGTTCATCAATTTAGGAGGTAAACCACCTCTTAAAAGTGTGGACGTCTTGTTGAGTCTTTCACACCTCGTTTATCAATAGATCCAAGAAGTCTTTCCTCGAGTTAATCCCCTAGACCTCACCCCGGATCCTCCCGGAACATCACAGGACGAGTCAATGGGACCGGGGGTCACTCGGTGGGTGGTGGGACCTTGGTACGAAAGAACATGGGAGAAACAGTGTCTAAGGTCTGAACCGTGTATTGAATGGGACCGATTACACTGTAATCGGCCATACTAGTTCGTTTCCGAACCATTGACGTAATCCCCAAACGGAAGAGACGATGGGACACTCTTTCGGGTTCGGTCCGGTGTTCGACCACGACTGTACTCTGGGAGTCTGTATTCTTCGGTTGTAGTCACTGATCTGCCTGTCCATTTGGGTAACGTCCGTTGGATCATTGTTGACAAGGTTAAGGGATGGTTGTCGTCCCCCTACTCACTTGGGTCCTCTCTGGTCGTCTCGACGGGACAAGTAGGGTCGGGGTCTACGACTGAGAGTCGGAGGTCTCGATTATTTATCATCAACCTTCCGTCACTCAAACTCTACCGGACAATCGTCGTCTGGAGTATCGTCGGTACGCAGAGTAAGACCAGGACTGAGAAAAAAAGAGTAAATTGTAATACATCAACTCTCCAACGATAAACATCCAGACAAAGTGAGGAAGAGACCGACGTTACACCGTAAGACAGTATGCGTGTACAGTATAAAATGTATAGGTAAGAAGGTGCCTCATTGTCAACTCGAAGGAGGTTAAAAAATGAGGTGTGTGTAGGAACCTCTGTAGAGTAATAGACGGACACACTTTCAAAGACACGTGTGCGATGAGTCTTCACTTTAAAGACCCAACGTTCCGTATGCGTATAGATTAACGTGATTTATACCAACGTGACCAGAAGTCTTATCGATATCGTTAAATGTAAGGAAGGTCTTCACTTCCTCCCATGAGAAAAAATCCCCTGAAAATACAAAGGATAATCTCATCCTTAGGAAGGGACTACCACCGATCGAAAGTCGGACGTTCTCTTTCATTCATATTCGGGACTCAACTCTGTTTTTGTCACCAGGTCTTTGGTTTCCAGTCGAAGACAGTATACGTCTAGAATTGTGAGTATATTAAATACTTCAGATTGTATATGTCAAATCAATTATTTTTACATAGTTATAATCAAATAAGTAACATTACCTGTAATGTTACTTACCTATCAAACCCCCTAATTATCCACCAAAATGTTACATTTTGATATGTCTCTTTGATTTTTATATATCACTAATAAATTTCCCTTCCAATCATCCACACTAGTGTTCCCGGTACATCCATAAAAGACCCTACGGATATTACGAGAAAGGAATGAATTTATTCCTCATTCACACCCAATTTTGTCTACAAACGGAATCATTAAAAGTAATTCAAAAAAACCCGAAGGGACCACTGAATCGTCCATTTCTTAAGTGGACGTTACTACTCTACGTTCCTTGAACCCAAACTAGGGACCCAATCCTTCTAGGAGACCTCCTCCTTTACCGTTAGGTGAGGTCATAAGAACGGACCCTTTAGGTACCTCCTTGAAATAATTACGTATAATTATATATGTATAGATAAAATACATGTAAATAGCGGTATTTTAATAAAAAGTTCACCTTACGTTACGTGACGTTATTGTTCCCTCTAAAAGAGACGTACTACTCTAATACCTATAAAAAGAAAGAGGATACGAAATTTTATACAAGATTAGAAAAATGGTACGTCCACTCACGATAAAAAATGGACTCTTCTCATTTGAGACGGATAATTTCTTCCTTTCTTTTTGTGTGATAGTTTCGCGTAGACCGGTCTTTATAGGACAAAGAAAGGTAAATCTCGAAACACACACGATTCAGTGAGTCAACACAGGTTGAGAAACACTGGGAAACCTGGTGTCGGGCGGTCCGAGGAAACAGGTACCCTAAAAAGTCCGTGCTTATGACCTCACACTACGGTACAAGGAGGAGATCCCCTAGAAGGACTGGGTTCCTAACTTGGGTGTAGAGGACATAGAGGACTTAACGTCCGTCTAAGAAATGGGCGACTTGGTAGTCCCTTCTGCTAAATGTCGAAATACAACACGATTTTCAACTGATCTTTATATGGTGGTCAATTCCAGTAGATTAACATACAGTTTACCTTTACATTCCATCGTAGTCAAGTCAAGTCGAGTCAGCGAGTCAGCACAGGCTGAGAAACGCTGGGGTACTTATCGTCGTGTGATCCGGAGGGACAGGTAGTGGTAGAGGGTCTCAAGTGAGTCTGAGTGCAGGTAGCTCAGGTACTACGGTAGGTCGGTCGAGTAGGAGACAGTAGGGGAAGAGGAGGACGGGGGTTAGTGAGGGTCGTAGTCTCAGAAAAGGTTACTCAGTTAAGAAGAGTACTCCACCGGTTTCATGACCTCAAAGTCGAAATCGTAGTAAGGAAGGTTTCTTTAGGGTCCCGACTAGAGGAAGTCTTACCTGACCAACCTAGAGGAACGTCAGGTTCCCTGAGAGTTCTCAGAAGAGGTTGTGGTGTCAAGTTTTCGTAATTAAGAAGTCGCGAGTCGAAAGAAGTGTCAGGTTGAGAGTGTAGGTATGCACTGGTGTCCTTTTTGGTATCGGAACTGATCTGTCTGGAATCAGCCGTTTCATTACAGAGACGAAAACTTATAAGATAGATCCAACCAGTATTGAAAAGAAGGTTCCTCATTCGCAGAAAATTAAAGTACCGACGTTAGTGGTAGACGTCACTAAAACCTCGGGGTTTTTTATTTCAGACTGTGACAAAGGGGACAAAGGGGTAGATAAAGGTACTTCACTACCCTGGTCTACGGTACTAGAAGCAAAAGACTTACAACTCGAAATTCGGTTGAAAAAGCGAGAGGAGAAAGTGAAAGTAGTTCTCCGAAAAATCGAGGAGAAGTGAAAGACGGTATTCCCACCACAGCAGATGACGTCCTTTTTAGATCTTGACGATATTATTTCAAAAGATATTTAGTAAAGTTACGAAGTTTTCTAGCAAAAGTATTAAGGGTCAAACCTTTACTCGAGTGTTTGTTGTTTTTATATTACTGAAACCTCTTCTGTGTTACTGGGTGTCTTGTCTATCGGTTTTTTTAAGAATAGTAAAGTGTTGGAAAAATCTTCGTTAATTCGTAGACCGGACCATGAAAGTAAAGGTCACAATTTATGGTCTCCCTTTTAATATCTACTTTATCTGTTGTCGGGGTCGAACTAAAACACGTCCGCAAAGTTCCCTCGGTAAGTGTTCTGTAAATAGGAATCTCTTCAGGTTGTACCTCTTGAAAGACTAACATACACTGGAAATGTTCAGTACAATCGGAGGGACCTGGAGCTACAGGAACAGACATTTTACTTCCGATCCTTCATTACTAGTGATTCCTACGAGGATCATAATTTTACAATACTGACTTAGATGGGTTGCATGTCCTCCTGTCTAGAGTGTCCTTTTAGCTACGACTTCTATTATCGTAACTTATAAGACATTGTAAAATCAGATATATTGTAAATCAGATATAAAGGTTAGATACAAGTAAAATTATACTGTGAAAATTTTATGAAAGGATGATAAAATTATGGTATGAAAAGTCGGATACAAAGTAACGTTGGGTACAAGGAGGAGTTTTTAAAGATAAGTATAAAATTCATCCTTATCTTTATTGTAATGTGGATAAAGCTTTACTCTTTTTTAATTTACTTATAACTGTATTACGTTGTCTGTCGTGTTTTAAAGTTACCGAGACTTTTACATCCTAGACCGTAATACATAGACATCCTAGAATACGTAAGACCAAGAGTTCCAAACCCCTGACAAAGAAAAAATAAGAGTGGACATTTTACTCTTCCAACTTGGTCCAATCTACTAGAGATACTAATAGAATAAAATACTGATTTCGTTTAAGTGTAAAAGGTTATTTATCTGTTCCAGAACTAATAAAACCCCCCGAGGTTTTCGTGACGTCTAACACTAACGTCGGTACTATAATTTTCTACGAATGAGGAACCTTCCTTCCATACTGGTTGGATCTATCGTATAAGTTTTCGTCTCTGTAATAAAACGGTTGTTTCCAGGCAGATCAGTTCCGATACCAAAAAGGACACCAGTACATACCTACACTCTCAACCTGACACTTCTTTCGACTCGTGGCTTCTTAACTACGAAAACTTGACGCCACAACCTTTTCTGAGAACTCTCAGAGAACCTGACGTTCCTCTGGGTTGGTCAGGTAAGACTTCCTCTAGTCGGGACCCTAAAGAAACCTTCCTTACTACGATTTCGACTTTGAGGTCATGAAACCGGTGAAGTACACTTCTCAACTGAGTAACCTTTTCTGAGACTACGACCCTCACTAACTCCCGTCCTCCTCTTCCCCTCCTGTCTCCTACTCGACCGACCTACCGTAGTGCCTGAGCTACCTGTACTCAAACTCACTTGAGGGCCTCAGACCACTACCTGTCCCTCCGGACCGCACGACGCTAAGTACCCCAGCGTTTCTCAGCCTGTGCTGACTCGCTGACTTGACTTGACTTGACTTGACTAATACTTACCAGTAGAATACATCGAGTCTTTTGAAATTGCACACACTTTTACCTGATCTTCAGTGAATAAACCTCTGTGAAGTACCGGGGATTCTTGGGTTATGACACGTGTACCGAGAGAAGAGACAGTGACTTAACTCAGTTGTCTCTGGGTACAAGACTAAGGTTGAGCACTAACGACCCTGGAGTCAAAACATTAGAATGCCCGAACTTTTGTGGTGTGTCCGGTGTCTCCAAAACAAACTGTCATTACACTACGGACGGGGTACAAAATGTTCTGTTATTCTGGTCCGTCCACAGTAAGATCCACACTATATGCCGAGTCGAGACTAGTGGACTTTCAAAGGTCGTAAATGTACTTGATAATTATCTGAGGTGACGGGGAGAGTCCGTGACCTGAGACATAAGGACGGAATTGGCAGAAAGTTCTTTGGCACTAAGACCGTCAAAAAAATAAGACACCGGGACCGGAAACACTGTCACCCAGAGTCTAAAGTTCCCTGTAGACTTGATAGATGTTCCCGAGAATTTTTGTCTCCCGACCTGGGGTCTGGGTCTGAAGGACAAAGTAGTCCAGACCCCACCCTGGGATCTTTGACGTAAAGGTGGTCCAAGGATCCACTACAGCTACGACAACCGGGTCCCTGGTGTGAATCCTTTCGAGCGACTAGAGTGCCTAGTGACATGACTAGAAACCCACGACGATGTTCTCATCCATCTGGATTATCGTTCAAAAAGGATGACTTACACTGGACCGAAGTGAAAAATGGGTAATTTCTTCAGACGGGAATAAGGTGAACTGACACGAAATCTATAAACTTCTAATAAAAAGACGGGTCGGGGTGTGAGAATACCGGTAAAAGTTTGTTATTTTTCAACGGACATTTTAAATAAAAAGAGATCACAACTCCTTGTCGCCACTGACTCATACAGTTCTTATCGTTAAAGTAATTTTTTATTTTATTTGTGTTTCATCACTCCGACAAAGGATACCAAGAACTTAAAGAGGTTTAAGATCCTGTATACAAACTTTTTGACAGTCATACGATGTAACATGCAACGTAATAATCGACAATTAAGCTCGTATAGTAGAGAGGGGTCAACCTAAGGTGGTGATTAATAACGAACAACGAGACTGGACAGGTTGACGAACGTTGGGGTACCTGATATCGGGTGGTCCGAGGAGTCAGGTACCCTAAAGGGTCCGTTCTTATGACCTCACCCATCGGTCAGAGAAGAGGTCCCCTAGAAGGACTGCGTCCCTAACTTGGATGTAGAGGATGTAACGTCCGTCTTAGAACTGACACGGTGGTCCCTTCTGGGTTAATAGCGAATGGGGACCCGTTTAAAAAATTTGAAGAGTACGGAGTCAAAGGAGTATGTTGACAAAGCTCCTGGTCTTACTCGTATGTACACACGGACGTGTGTGTGTGTGTGTGTGTGTGTTGTGTCTTGTCACAAAACACGTCTCATTCATGAATATATACAAAACGATTCAGTGAAGTCAGCACAGACTGAGACACACTGGGGTATCTGCCGTCGGGTGGTCCGAGGGGGTAGGGACCCTAAGAGGTCCGTTCTTGTGACCTCACCCAACGGTAAAGGAAGAGGTTACGTACTTTCACTTTTCACTTTCACTTCAGCGAGTCAGTACAAATGAATATACATTATTTATATACACAAACGAGAATAATATGTAACGAATTCCTTTTCTTGTTGTATTTATCTATACAAATTTATTTACCAAAGAACATTTCCTTAACTAAAGAGATTCATTTAAGTTAATTATTATCCCCGATTATCGAGTGTCTGAATTTTTAGATGTTAGCGAGTGAAGGATTCTTTTACCTAACTAAATTGTCTTGATTACTCGAGTCACAAACGAGTATTTCTCCTGTACGACGACTAAAGGTACCCATAAAAAGTAAAAGGGTTGTGGGAGTGGAAGAAGGTTGTGGTGGATTGTGTAGGCTAACGAGGTAAACCTACCGACCGTCCACTCGGTGGACAGGGTTCCATTCAGTTGGTCTCGCGACTGTACCTTTAGATTTTTGATCTTGTCTCTTTCTTTTAGTCAGTCAGGAACTCACCAAATGGTATCCCACCCTCCGATCCTGACCTTCACATAAGATTAAAGGATACTGTATGGGATCTCTTTACTTCCTTTGTAAACATGGATTTTTCCTCCTTCTTTCTTACACCATGTATCTCTCTTAGTATGCATTTTCTTTATCTTTCGGTTAAGATTCTCGTAGACACAAAGACTAAGGTCCAAACTACTCTTGACTATTGTGAATACAAGAATCCAAGACACTCTGAGAGTCATAGAAAAGTTATTTAGGGTAAAGAAGAATTAAGTCGATCACACTAAAAGGAGGTGATCGTGGATTTACTAGGATTTGTTATTATACAGGTGTGTTCCGTGGACGAGACCCCCAGTGGTAAGTAAATCCACATTGACTGCGATATGGGTCTTGAGAGGTCACTTGAAACGTGAAACAACGACAAGTTAGCGATTCAACACAGACCGACAAACGTTGGGGTACCTGACGTCGTGAGGTCCGAAAAGACAGGAGGTGATAAAAGACCTCAGAGGAGTCTGAACAGGTAACTTAGTCACTACGATAGATTGGTAAAGTAGGAGACGACGGACGAAGACGAAAACGGAAGTTAGAAAGGGTTGTGGTTCCTGGAAAGGTCACACAACCGACAACTTTAGTCCACCGGTTTCATAACCTCGAAACTGAAGTCGTTGTCAGGAAGGTCAATTATCAGTTCAAACTAAAGGAAATCCTAATTGACCAAACTAGAGGAACTTCAGGTTCCCTGAGAGTTCTCAGAAGAGGTTATGGTGTCAAACTTTCGTAGTCAAGAAGTCAGGGGCCGGAAGAAATACCAGGTTTATCAGTTTACTGTAATTTTTATATCCGTATTTCCATGAACTGACTCTACATTATGGGCTCTGTAAGTGAAGAGTTTTCGTTTTTTTTTTTTTCTAAAGTACTTCAACGCCCCCCAGTTTCAGACTTAGGATGTATTCCCGAGTCAATCGTCTTCTTAATTACTTTCTTTGTCCAAATCGGATCCACATTGGTCCGAGTGTGAAGTCAAGTCGGGACTCTAAGACCGAAGTCCTATTTTTTATGTAAGTCGAAAGTTACTCAAAACATTTACGTTCAAGACAGGATAGTTTACTCCTTCCTTAAGACATTGTCTGTTGGAACTAGACTTTCTTAACCCCTTTTTTTAAGATTCTGGTTTTTTTTTTTTTTTATGTTTCTGTTCCGAAGAAAAACCTAGAAGAACTTTTCAGTAAAAGTGAGAGAACTGTTTCGTTAGTCTTCTGTTCGAACCTCCCACTCTGTCCCTGCCTACTCCTCGACTCCCGGTCCGAACCTCGACGAGGGTTCTTCCGTCGCGGAGTGGGGATTTGTCTGGGTTCCGACACGAACGTGAAGACAAGAGTAACAGATCTTGAGACAAACTTCGACGGGATTGTCCGTGAAGGACGTTGACTGTTTGGTATTAGACCCATATTACCAAAGAAAGAATAGAAGTTTCTTTTAAATGGTTTTTATTAGTCTTTCCGAACGGCGCGTTCAGTACGATATTAATCGCAATTCCGACATCGATTATACCGAAATCTGAGGTTAAAAGTTTCCCTCTTGTCCCGATGGGGAAACGAGACTAACTGTACGAGACAGAACGACGGGGACGACTGACTTCTGGAGTTGGGGTCTTGTTCAACGTCTCCCTTCTAAAGTTCTTTTGTGTCCGTATGTTTCGAAAACGGTTTAGTTCTGGAGGATCCGATCCTGGAACGACAGTCAGGGCTCCGGACATTCACTCATAAATCCGTCATAATTGGAAAGTCGAAGTAAAATGCTATTTGTAGGAAGTAAGTAAGTAGGGGTGAAACAACCTAGCGACGGAAGTGTTCAAACTGAAATTACCTAGGAAAATTAACCAGAGACATCCTACACTTTCACGTTTGAAAGGGTGTCTAATTTTCTCTCACATCAGACAGAGTCTTTTCGTAATCTTACCTCACCCCCTCTGGCTCTAGTACTGTCCCGACATCAACCTCCAAAGGAAATTGTGGAGGTATTTTATATGAAAGAATATAGTCAATCAGTCCCCCTTTTATTAGTACCGTACTGGGAGAATTATGTTCACAACTTCACAGATCTTATAGTCCACAAACACTTGGGACATGTACACGCACGATTTTACGAAGTCAGCACTGACGTAGAGCCGTTGGGATACCGGTCATCGGGTGGTCCGAGGAGACAGGTACCCTAAAGGGGCCGTTCTTATGACCTCACCCAACGGTACGGGAGTAGGTCCCCTAGAAGGGTTGGGCCCCTAGTTTGGGTCCAGAGGACACCGAGGATTTAACGTCCAATTAAGAAATGGTGACTTGGTGACCCCTTCGGGAGTATTTGGGATTCCACGTATATACTTCCTCCACTGTCGATGAGAAAAGTATAGAGAAGAACTTGATTAGTTAGGGATTTTCACTACAAGAAGTCCCTTCTGTGACCCCTTCTGCAGATTCTTTTGAATTGAGAATAGGGACCAAGGATTTTAGTTCCGATGTCGGGGTTGAGGTGGTCATTGATAAATATACTGGAACTTGTTCAGTGGTTTAGAAAGATTTGAAGTGATAGAAGTAAGTTTGTGTGTGTGTGTGTGTGTTTCTTGGTTACGGAAGGACGTCCCACTCGACGATGTATGAGTGGGTAAGTGAGGAAGTTCGTCATTAACATTAAGTTACACTATTGTTGTAAACTGCCCAAACATGTGTTAGGACCCCGTGTTTCTTCTTCTTCGTTAGCTAAGGTAGGTCTCGGCGACCCTGTTCCACGAGTCCTTTCCGTTTGACCTCGCACCTTGTCAGTAGCGCAGTTGGTACGGATCTCCAGGTACACTCGTTTGTGTCCTTCAGTTTTCTCGGAGCACTTAACTCTCTTATTCCGGTCCTGGAGTAGTCGCCTCGAGAGTTACTCCTCTTTGACTCCCTCGTCTCCGACCTCTCCCTCCAGCCTGGGTCTAATACGTAGGACCCTCAGTTTACTGTTTGAAGCAACACTTTTTGTGAAAGATTTACCTTTTTACTCGTACACTGTACGAGTCGGTGAGGCAACACAGGTTGAGAAACACTGGGGTACCTGACATCGGACGGTCCGAGGAGACAGGTACCGTAAAGGGTCCGTTATTATGACCTCATCCAACGTAAAGGAGGAGGTCCCCTAGAAGGGTTAGGTCCCTAGTTTGACTCCAGAGGGTGTAACGTCCGCCTAAGTAGATTCGGTGATCCCTTCGGGTGTCTAATCGGTACCACTTGTAGTCAAAGGAGTAGATATTCGACCCCAACTATTGTGGATGAAACGTTTCTACAAAACCTACCATCCTTAGTAAATATATTTTACGGACCGTGTAAGATCCACCAGTAATTCACTATCGGTAATCGTATAAAAATAACCGTTACTGCATAGACTTGACGGTTCTAGTTACGGACCGAGTCTTCTCCACAATTATTTAGGGGAAGTAATGAGAGTCTCCACCCTTCCCGTCAAAAAAAATTAATCGGAATAAACTTTTCCCCAGTCTTAAGGTGAAAGGGGTTGTTAAGAGGAGTAGACTTTTAAAGGTGAGAGTTAGAAAGGTACCCAGCACCTTTTTGAAAAGGTTTCACACAAAAGTTCGTTTTATCAAGACACCAGACTGATACACAATCTTTGTAAGTAAGAATACGTACGACTCAACACAGACTGAGAAACGTTTCGGTACCTGACATCGGACGGTCCGAGGAGACAGGTACCTTAAGAGGTCCGTTCTTATGACCTCACCCATCGGTGAGGGAAGAGGTCCCCTAGAAGGACTGGGTCCCTAGTTTGGGTACAGAAGACGATAAGGACGTAACGTTCACCTAAGAAATGGTGACTCGGTGGACTGTTCATAATCTTTGTGTGTATGAGTGTTTGTGTCGGTACGTCGTCAAGAGTTTGAAGACACTGGTGGTTTGTGTGCGCAGACATCTCGACCTGAGTCTCTTTTCCGTTTAGTCCTGAACTAGACGTAAGTCTACAGAATAGGTTTTCCTCTATTTTGAACGTGTGGAATGTCGTCGTCATCACTTTTATAGGTATTAAGTGACAGAAAGATGCGAATCTTAAAATGTACGTAATGGAGTAAATTAATTACAAGTAATGTCAGAATCATTATCGGCGTGGATGGGTTGTGATACACGGTTCTTGAGGTTCGTAAAATTATCGACAAGTTAAGAACTTTATTAGGATACTCCTCTCTCAGTAATCATAGGGACAAAGTGTTCACCCTATTGATTACGCGTTGCTCTAATTCGCTAAACGGGCTCCACTGTTGAAGACTTCCCGACTTGGTCCTTAGTTTGGGTCCGTCGGACCGAGGTCTTAGGTACGAACATTGACAACGTTGTACATAGGTAGTTAGGTCCCTAGGTACCAACCTACACATTTGACTCCGTGTCGTTGTCGTCTCTGAGAAAAGCCCACCGAGTCGGTATTTCTTAGATGGTCTTTTATGTCCTCTACGTCTAAGTCAAGGACCCAGTCCTCCTAGGGGACCTTATCCTTTACCGTTGGGCGAAGTCATAAGAACGGATCTTTTAAGTTACCTGTCTCCTCGGACCGTCCGATGTCAGGTACCCTAGTGTCTCAGCCTGTGCTGATTCGTTGACTCGTGTGTGTGTGTGTGTGTGGAGGGATCCTTTAGTTTTCTTCGAGCACTC
Organism: Capra ibex; assembly: GCA_006410555.1. Taxonomy (NCBI): domain Eukaryota; kingdom Metazoa; phylum Chordata; class Mammalia; order Artiodactyla; family Bovidae; genus Capra; species Capra ibex. The sequence continues at coordinate 15,076,672 of SJYO01014747.1, forward strand.
TTGGTACTACTTATGAGTCCCGTAAGAGACTTCAAAGACCCGTTTCGATTTTCCTCTTCATTAATGAAGACGTCTCACCCAATACTACGTCATCCCTCAACCCCTGTACGTTCCTCGGTCAGAGAGAGGGTGACCTGGTACCTAATGTTAAGTGTTTTTCACAAATTGTCTTTTGGGAGTTGTTTTCTTCAGGGAAAAGGACTGACCTGGTTTGGGGATCAGAAAAAAAAAATTATATGTATAGTAATTTAAATAAAGTAAAATTAACTTCCTATTAATTCACACTTCAGTGAGTCAGTAGAGGTTGAGAAACACTGGGGTACCTGACATCGGGTGGTCCGAGGAGACAGGCACCTTAAAAAATCCGTTCTTATGACCTCACTCAACGGTAACGGAATGTTGTAACACAACCAAAGACGGTTTTAGTTGTACTCAGTCCGTGTCCATATGGATGCTAGGGAGGGAGAACTTGGAGGGAAGGTGGGGGGAGGGGTAGGGTGAGGAGATCCAACAATGTCTCGGGACCGGTTTGGAGACCTCAGAAGACCTCAGATCAGTACTATGATAAGAGTCGTTACACCGAATTACGTACCTGGGGTTTCTCTGGTCACCGAACGACGCACTTATTTTCACTTTCATAATCAGTAAGTCAGTATAGACTGAGAAACGTTGGGGTACCTGATATCAGACGGTCCGCGAAGACAGGTACCTTAAGAGGTCCGACTTATGACCTCATCCAACGGCATGGAAAGAGGTCCCATAGAAAGGTTAGGTCCCTAGGTTAGGTCCAGAGGGTGTAACGTCCGTCTAAGAAATGGTAGACTCGGTGGTCCCTTTGGGTACTTATGAGCTCACCCATCGGATAGGGAAGAGGTCCCCTAGAAGGGCTAGGTCCCTAGGTTAGGTCCAGAGGTCGTAGTGTCCGTCTAAGAAATGACAGAGTCGGTGGTCTCTTCGGGGTCTAGATGGGATTCACCTCTTTTGGACGGGTCCGCCCCCCAGATGGACGAAGAATGACAACGTCAAATTGTGTAGGAGTAATTTAGTCAAGATCCAGGGGAAGTGAATGACGAAAAATTAAATTGCTAACTCGATTATACCGAGGAGACAACTTAAATGTTTCGGTGTCTGAGTCAGGATGTAACCGATTTTATGAAATCTCGTGTTTTAGTTGAGTCACTCTGACCTCGGTCCGTGGGTCACAACAACAGTAACTGTCGTAGACGCACACCGAAACAGAAGGAGTGTGTTCGTGTCAGTGTGATTATCTTGTACCCCCTGAAATAATGAAAAGGTCGTACGAACGAACAGAAGAGTCCCTTCTCTCCTAAATACCCAAGAGACCCCGGGACTCTAGGTGGCGTGGTAGTGAGTCGTCCACGGTTGCGAGACTTTGGTTGTCCTGTGGTCGGGTCCATTTACTACAGTCCGACCTCCGAGGTTTTGGAGAGGTACTTTATCAAATGGAGGATACCAAGTCAGTTTACTACTTGATAGTGTGTCTATGTGTGTGTGTGTGTGTGTGTTCTAATGATCTTTTTATCACATCTTCATATTTTGTTACGAAACTACATTCTTTTAAGACTTACCGTTTTAAGTCTTACCGGGTACATGAGACCTGGGGTACGCGTTTTTCATAAATACGTTCACTGTACGTTTTCCGTTGTACCTTCGGTAAGAATGTGAGAACATATCTTTTTCTTTTAAAATTAATAACGTATACGAAAAAAGAATGATAAATAACTAAATAAAGATAAACAAGTCGACACGGTGCAGAATCAACACGTGCACCCTGGAAGTCAGAAGCAACGTCGTCCGTCATAGAAAATCAACACCGTACGTCCGAGATCAAGGGACTGGTCCCTAGTTTGGACCCGGGGGACTAAACCCTCGTACCTCAGAATCGGTGACCTGGTGGTCCCTTCAGGACGTATAGGAAAAGAATAAACTAGTTAAACTGGGTGTGACACATTTTAAAACTTGGATTTCCTTAGTGTATAAGGTACTCTCGAAAAGGTCCTTCAATTATCGGTAAGTAACACCTGATATACGGATCCCTTCATGTATGTTATAACGTTCATTGGGAACTTTGTTTTAATGTTCCACCCATCACAATGGAGGAAAGTCTCTCGTGTTTCGTGGGACGACTATTTACCGACGTTGTCTGTCTTAATACTGCGACTTAGAAATGAGGTGGAGGTCATTGTCCCAGGGTGTAGGTCTGGAACCGGTGCATTCGACTGTCCCGGGGACCTGGACTCAAGTCGGAGGTGCTGAACAAAGCCGACTACTCTACAATCAGGTACCCTAGGTGTCTTTGACTTTCTCGAAAACGTCAACCTGCACGAGAGAAGGTGGAGACGGTTGGTGGTCGGATCGCGAGACCAAGGTTCCTCTGTGCACGTCTTCTCGGTGGGACCGACTTGGTTCGGGTCAGATGGGGTAGGTGGGTTGAGGGTGTGACAGGACGTCTGGGACCTCGATTTAGTCACGAATAAACCCATGCGATGACTCTAAAACGTTAGTCACAATGGATTGTAATAACACCGGTACGAACTGACGTAGGCACTGATTCAGTCTCAAGTTCGAGTCTGGAGAGTAAGGTTTAGGTGACGGAAAAATCGCGACATAACCCAAGGGTCCACCACGTCACCATTTCTTGGGCGGACGGTTACGTCCTTTGTGTCCTCTGAGCACAAGTTGGGGACCCAGTCCTTCTAGGGGACCTTATCCTCTACCTTGGGTGAGGTCATAAGAATCGGCCTTTTAAGGTACCTCCTCTCCTCAGACCGGCTAATGTCAGGTACGTCAGTGTTTCTCAACTGTGTTGACGCACTGGATCGTTCGTGTATAATGGTGCATCAGACTTTGAAAATGACTTTGATATGAACTATATACCCTTTAACCCGACTTGGTTTACTCTAAACTTGTTCTAATAGAAACAGTAGGAAAAAGAAAAAAAAAAAAATTAAACTTTATAAAGAAATAACAGGTCATTCCAATTGTGTATCGTTAAAAAAATTTATTAACCGTAAAGTGTATAATATAATAAAAAAAGTGGTAAATAGTAAATAATAATACGGATTATAAGTTTAACCCGACCATTTGTAGGATGTTTACTGTTACTTAAAATAGTTTGTATAAGTCACGTTCGTAACGAGACCTGAGGATTTCTCCCCGTTCTAAACCAACCCATCTTTAAAATGTAACATTGCAGACGTCAATCCATTTGTCTTAGTACCAATATTTTCTAAAATGTCTCTCCCTCAACATAACTCTTTACCGATTTATTTACCACGATGTAGCTTTGTTACCTTATAATGGGGGAGACAAAATATGTAATTTTTCGATTTATTCGTATTCGTATAAACGAGTAAAAACGTAGTCGTCTCTCCTTTTGTACCCTTCCTATACGTGCCAATGTAGCCAATGGAGCCCGACCTACCCCTCGTGCCCACACTCACTTTCTAATAGTCGTAAGTCAAGTACGTCGAAATATAACGAAACGAATAATGGTATTAGAATATACGGAAGATTCGGTAATAAACCGTTACAAAAGAGAAGGAGGGGAGGAGACGACCATGAAGGTAGTATGTAAACTACGAGACAAACTACCAGCGGGGGGGGTGTAAAGAACCTCTCAGGCAAGTAAACGTCCCTATCTCCCTACGACACGACCCGGAAGTGTCGTCGCTTGACCGAAGAGATCAACACCATGCTCCCAAAGCAACGGGACACATACACCTAGAATCAAGGGGCCTGGTCCTAGTTTGGGCACAGGGGACGTAACCTTCCCACTACGAATTGGCGACCGGGTGGTCCCTTCAGGGTTCAGGGTATGTAAAAATAAGTAAGAGAAAAGAGAGATAAGAAGTGGAACGTATCAGAGGTAACCCGAAAGACGTTCAAGTAACTAAGAAGAAAGACGGTGAAGTTTTGTTCAAATCCCCGGGAGACCCTTTTAAAAATAAAGTCGACACAAATGAAAAGTTGGGGTCTTAACGGGGTCTTGAACTACGACAATGTTAAAGATAAAAAAAAATTACAAGAGATAAACACTATCCTAGTACGGAACGAAATGAAGAATTGAGTACCAAAGGAAATGAAGACACCAGTATAATTACAAATGTTACCGGTAAAACTGTGACCAACGACAACTTCGACTGAAGACCAGTGAGCGTGTTCGTCAAAGAGATAGACAGAAGAAAAAAAGGACCACTTACCCAGTATGGAAGGATAAAGAAATATACGAAATATTAAAAACACCCACTCATCTGTAAAGTCTAATATATAACATCGTTATTAGAGACCCACGACCATAGGGGGAGGTTCCGAACAAAAGTAATAAGTGAATACACTTTATTTTAAGTATAAAATACAGTTCTGTTCTTGTTAAGTTTGTTTTTTTAAAAAGGGAAGGGAAACCGGAGGATAGAGGGGAGATGTCACGTAACTCATAGATGCAATACGTACTGGTTTGGAGGGGGCAACCGTCTTTATGGACGAGTTTGTATGTCTCGATGTAAAGGATTGTGGTTGTTCCGTTGAGGAATTTTCTGTCGTAAGGAAGAACTAGAACATACCCCGTCAAATCGAGACTTAACACATTTGACAGATTTTATACAGTAAACTACATGTCGGGGGTAGAGTTTTTTTGAATAATTGACGCGGAACTTAAGATTGTCCACCTTCTCAAAGAGTCTTGAAAGATCTACGAGAAGGACCCAATATTACAAGTTTAGACCGAGTTTATTCTAAAAGGTAAAGTACCTGTGTAAATAAAAAATCATTGATTAATTCGAAATCACTTCCGGTCGAAGAGTCCGCCACGAGAACCATTTCTTGAGTGGACGGTTACATCCTCTATATTCTCTGTGTTCAAGCTAAGGACCCAGACTTTCTAGGGGACCTCCTCCCGTACCGTTCGGTGAGGTCATAAGATCGGACGTCTTAGGGTACCTGTCTCCTCGGACCACCCGACATCAGGTACCCCAGGGTCTCAGTCTGTGCTGACTCCTCTGAATCGTGTGCGTGTAAGAAGGGTGTTTGTCTCTTACGATTTCGAGACCACAACAAGATTCCCTCCACGTCTAAACCCCTCCGGAGTTCAGTGGGATTCTACTGACACCACAACGGTCCCGAGTGAAAGAGAAAGGGACTGGAGTGGGTCGACAATTTGAGATAATTGACGGATAACTAAAGAAATAACGAAAGTTGCTACGAGATCCGGAATTTAACGAGATACTTGATTAGGTTAGTTTAGCTCTGAGGAAACCTCCTTAGTAAAGACTACAAGTTCAAACTATAAATTAGACTGGGACCCTTCCAAGAAGGGTCGACAGAATAAGGGGTCAAGAGAGGACGTCACCTCGGACGGATGTTGGATTTGACACAGAAGTAATTTAGGTACTCATAGGTGGGTCAATGGTAAATAGTGTTGGAAGTGATAAGAACGCCGAAGGGGTCACCGAGTCACTACTTCTTAGGTGGACGTTACGCTCCTCGGTGTCCTCTGCACCCACGCTAGGAACGTGAGCCTTCTAGGGGGTCTCTTCCTTTACCGTTAGGTGAGGTCATAAGAACGGACGTCTTAGGGTACCTGTCTCCTCGGACCACCCGATACCAGGTACCCCAGCGTTTCTCAACTTGTGTCGACTTGTGTGTGTAGTGACCAGAATTCTCATACGAATCCAAACTTGAAGAGGTGTGAGGTAACGTTGACCTCAGTCAAGAAACTCCTTCTCTAATCCTCGACAGACAGAACACTGGTCGGAGAGAGGGTCCATTTTAGAGCCTCGGTGGAGAGATCTCGATCTCCATTCCTTTTATCTTTCGAAACGAGACTTACTGTTGGACGAGATAAACGACTGGTGAACCAACCCCCAACTTTCTTTCCATGTTAGACTTCAGGAGAGTTAAACGGAGAGGACCGCACCCTGGTGCTGGAGTGTTCGGGACCGTCCGTTGTTCCGGGACCCAAAGGGACCACCGAGTCTACCATTTTTTAGGTGGACGTTACGTATCTGGGTCCCACTACGGACCCAACCTTCTAAGGGACCTCTTTCCTTTCCGATCGGTGAGGTCATAAGAAGGGACCTCTTAAGGTATCTACCTCCTCGGACTACCCGATGTCAGGGACCCCAGTGCTTGTCAGTTTCTACTGACTCGCTGAGGTGAATGAATGGATAAATAAGTGTCGTATCGTGTGTTTCCATCCGGTCACAGTGTATCGACCCCTAACCCGTCTCCTTCCTTCGGGGCGGAGGTTGGAGTACGGCCCTGAATCGGCGTCGTAGGGTATAGACCCTTCGTTTATGTCTTTACGACTTCTGACAGAGAAGGACCCTTCTTTCGGGGGACTGACCTTCGTTCCCTCTCTCCCTCGAAACGCAAGGACCGACGCCGTAGACCTTACCTTAAAGGTAAACCGACTCGTCTTCAGTACTCTTTCCCTCAAGTTTGTGATCTTTGAGAGAAAAAATAGTTTAAAAGTATCTAAGAGAACGTCGGGACGAAAAAGAGAACGACAAACGAGTTTCCTGGTAAAGGTCTTCAAAATGTACTAACCCTAAAAATTTGATTAAGAGTGGTCAAAGCGACCACTTGTCTAGTCACCTCGAGGACCGTGTTAACATGGTTTTCAGAGACAAGTCAGTTACTTGGACTCTGTCGTAAACATCAAGTACTTCTACACTTCACGTTTCTTTCGTCCAGACTTTCTACGACTTGAGGTCTGGACTGGTAAATGACTACGTCTTCGACTCCGGGTTTCAGTCACCAAGTAGGACGAGTAGGCAGGAAAGTAAGAGAGAGGGGTGTCGTCCCTCCTCGAACCCTCGACTCCGCCCTGGGTGTTCTCTACACCGTTGACGTCAGGACGTCCTTCTACTTCCGTCCTCCCACTTTTAGCAGTGCTGTAGGTCGAGCAGGAGGGATCAAGGTGTTTCCTTTCCCTCTAAAATCAGGAGACCGGGTCTCTGGGGTTGCTACGGTTGGTCTAGTTTGTAGCGACATATCAGTTAAGGGTCCAAAGGAACCTTAATAATGTACCTCAGTGACGAGGAAATTAGAAAATAATGATTTCTATTGAGTCGAAACAAACTGTTTTTACGTAGACCTCATGTCTGAGAATTTTCTCTTATACGGGTCTACCATCGTCATAAATTCCTTTATGTCAAAAGGTTATACTCTTGTGCATTGGGAGAGACTAAGGTAAACATACTAAAAGGTTTGGAAGGGGACGGAAAAAACGGGTATATGTCAAGTTCAACGGTCCCCTTCAAACACTCCATCAGTACCATTGGTTCTTCGGAGTAATACGACGGGTGGGTGGGATGTGTGTCCGTGTGTAAAGTGTGTGAGAATGGGTGGTTGGTATTGAACGAGTTTGAGACTTTTAGTAGATATTACGGTTTTACTCAAATTTTATTGTTTCAACATACTTCGTGGTGTACAACACAAAAACAACGAGAGGGATTAATGATAAGTGTGGTATCCATTTATATATATATATATATATATATATTTACCCTAAGTCCTTGTCCAACGACCGTCAACGCCTGAAGGCGGAATTATCTCTCCTCTCACCCTCAAACACGCGAGGGGAGAGGTGATCCTCTTTTCGACTTTACCTTCTACCGAAATTCCGTACAAGGAAGGGTCAACAAAAGTGAAAGGAACGTCATTATTAATAAGAGACGATTATTACAACAAAAATTTCGTCCATTAATCACGAGGGTCGTGACATTAACTTAAAGGACTTTCGTTTCTGGACGTACGATGGTAGGTCCTGAGGTAATCAACTGGTACTCGACGTAGAGCCACTGTTCTCCGTTCCTAGAGGGACGAAGACCAGACCAGCCTAGTATGGAAGACCCTCCAGGTGTCGAGAACTCTGGTCAAAGTCTTCTCGTAACTACCTATCCAGACGTAAGTCCGCGTCCTCTGGTTCAGTCACTTGTCTAGGTAGTTGACACAGAATTTTAATTCGGGACCCCTGTGACTCTCAGAAACCGGATCTCTTCACACACCTCAACCTCTAACGTTTCAGATAGAAAGTCCACTTTAGACTTCTCGTCTCCTTGACGAGGACTTTTTTCTTATAGTAATTGGTCGCTCAACCATTATTATTATTATATTATCACTACTATAAGGGTACGCGAGTGGTGGAGAGGTTTCGTCTTCTCCCTTCACAGGAGTCGGAAACGCGGCCCCGAGGGACACCTCTACAATGTACGTTCTACAAGAGGGCCTCCTTACTAGGGGTAGGCGAAGAGTGGGAGTCGGACGATAAAGGGATCGGACCCAATGGGGTGTCATCTCGGACTCTATGTCCGTATACACTCTCATCAGATAACCCCTCCCACTAAGGTGCCCTCGTTCTGACTGCTGTTCTCATTTTTCCTTTCTTCCTTTCGGCACGTGAACACGACAGATTGACCAGGAACGAGAACTCGGTGAACTAACGTTCCTTAGTGGACTCTTTTGTACCTTGTACAGAGGTGCAGTAGACCCATTCTGTCCCTCTTCCGTAGGTGGGACCCGAGGCAGGGTTTACCCAGGTCCCGTAGGGGTGTCCCCTGGCTGAGGGACGTACAGTCCCCACTCGTGGCCACCCAGGACCCTGCACGAAACCCACACGGGGCGGTGTCTGAGGTTTTGAGGGAGTCCGTCGTTCACACACGAGTTCACGAAGTCAGTACAGGTTGAGAAACGCTGGGGCACCTGACATCGGATGGTCCGAGGAGGCAGGTACCCTAAAAGGTCCGTTCTCACGACAAGGAAGAGGTCTCATAGAAGGGCTGGGTCCCTAGCTTGGGTCCAGAGGGCGTAACATTCGTTCTGCGAAATGACAGACTCGGAGGTCCCTTCAGGGGGTAGATTTTTCCTTAGACATTAGCCCGTGCAAAGTCAAAGGAGGTGACTTCCTGAGTCCTAGTGACTTGTGTGAGAGGAAGACATAGGGATCTTAAAGAGTACCCCTGGAGCAAGAACGAAGACACGCGTGGTGGACGACAGGGGAAGGTTGGACCTGAGCAAGGTGGAGGACCGGAGGAGGAGTGGCAGACACGAGAAGAGCATGGAAGTAGACTAAGTAAGAGAGAGAGAGGAGAAATAGGTAGGAGAAAATGAGTCCCATCCAAAGGGGTCCGTCTTAGGATGTATGTCACATTTAATGTTAACGTTCGAGCTACGTTTGCGTCGTAACTAAAGATTCGTTCTAGTACATTTAACACCCATCAGGTAAGCATACGAACGACTTTATAGAAATTGTTTTAATACTTCAAGAAATTATACTCCGTCCGAGTTTGTTATTTATGCATTACTAGTTTAGTACTTTTGCACATTATGGTTTCGTCAGACAACCATAGTGTCTGGGACGTAGGACTAAGATCCTTTGGGGTTGTAGGCTTAAAACCTTCTCTGCATGAAAGACGACTTGAAGTGGGTCCGGAGAAGGCAGCGAAAAGGTGTATTCTTTGGACTTTGAGGGAGTTGGTAAGAAAGATCCCATGTGCTGAATGTCGACGCACAAAGGACATACAAAGATTCGAAGAATATTTGACCTAGAGTAAACGTCATTGGTGAGCACAAAGAATCCTAAAAGAGGTCCGACAATTATATCCTAAAGGTTAGTGTCATTCTCGAAGAGGACCTTTTGACACTAAGTTTTTCTATGTACTTGTTGTGATGAATCCTACCTATTCTGTACCTTTGTCGGATTTGCAGGTAATTGTCTCCCTACCTACTTGTGACATATGTGTATGTGTTAGCCTACACACACACACACACAATATATGTGTGTGTGTTACCTCAAATGAGTCGGAATCTTTTCTTACTTTACTACAGTAAAAGTCGATGTGTCTACCTGGATCTCTAATAGTGTGATGCACTTCACTAGTCTTTCCCTTTACGTTTATGGCAGTACTATAGCGAGTGTACGCCTGAGATTTGATACTGTGTTTACCCCGAGAAATGTTTGGTCTCTGTCTGAGTGTCCGGAGCTCTGGTCTGAGCGTCGACGTTTCCGTCTCCCCTCGACGCTCCCTCACAACCCCACAGACCCCAATCGTCTACGTTTGACAATGTACATCTTACCTATTCGGTCCAGGATGACATATCGTGTTCCTCGATATAAGTGATAGGACATTGTTTGGTATTACTTTTTCTTTTTCTTTATTAAAGAGGACCAAAAAAGTCTTTCGCGTGCCCCCACGGTGAACAGCCGTATGTTCACAAAGGGAGTTCGAGAAGACGTCTCAGACCAAGGGCGAAAACTACAAATCGCGCAGGACAATTGTGTTTCGGAGAGGAGTGACAGTGGTAGCGGCTCGGAGATGCGTGTCAGGACGTCGACGAGCGGGTCCCGAGGGTGGGTTCAGGCCCCTCCACCGGTCACTGGCCAGAGGTTCTGCTGTAACAGAAGGACGGAAAGGAAGGGGCCCTGGACCACGTGTGTCGACTGGAGGAAAGAAGAGGACGGTTTTGCTTGAGACGGCGCGTTTGGTTACGGCCTTTCCAGACAGAGCACCTTGTGTGGTCCTGAGTGTGAGTCGATGTAGAAGTGCAGGAAGTGGGTTGACAGGAGAGACCAGAAGAAAGTTGCGGACGAGTAGAAATCCACCCCTCGCTCGACCTTTTCGTGCCAAGGAACGCCGGTCTAAATGACATGGGGTCAAAGGGACACCATGACACGAAGGACCGGAGGAGAGAGAGGTGACCCGAAGTCCCTCTCACTATGCGTGACTTGTCTACTTTGGGCGTTGATAAAACGTAATTTTTTTCCACTTTAAAGAAAAGGGAATCTTGATGTCTAAGTTCATTTACGTTTCTCTCCCTCTGTTGATTGTAAATGTTTGTAGTCTACTCTTTTTTCCCTCCAAGTCTCTCTAGGGGGCGAACGGGTTCGAGTGGTAGATTGTTCACTATCTCCCCGAAGGGACACCAGGTCACCAATCCTGAGGTGTGAAGGTAGCGTCCCCCATGTCAAAGTCAGGGGTCAGTCCCTCGATTCTTATTTTAATTTTAATTTATTTATTATTTTATCTCTTGGTCCTAAACCTAGGGAGGCAGAGAAAGAGAGGGACTAATGAAAGAAAGCATCAAAGGTAGCCGGACTGACTTCAGAGGATAATGGTGAAAGACCCATAGAGTCAATTCTAGACTGATATTTTGATCTGAGGTAAAAGTGATACTGGTGAAGGAAAAAGAAAAAGGACATTTAATAGGGACTCAGGTCTAAAGGGAGGTGTAATAAAAATGTCTAGTGGGTGACGAAAAAAGGAAGTCTTCTTCGGTTGGCACCCCCCTTATTCGTCTCATGTAGGACAGTTCACAGAGGTTCACTTTAAATAGTTTGAAACGTACGTCGGAGAAGAAACGTAGGATGGGTCTAAGTGTACGTCTTCGAAGATAAAGGCACAAAGCGAAACCGAGAGTGACATCCTTTAGTCTTGAACCTCCCTGGAATGTTCGTAACCAGGTGGAGAAGATAAAATTTCTACTACTTCGACCTCGATTCTTTGGTTCGGTTCTGGAGGGTCGGGAAGGGATCTAGTGTGTTCAATTCTCACCTCGGTTCTTTGAGATCCGGTGGTTTCCCTCAAAGAGACTCACATAGGCTGACGGAAATACACCTAGTCTATACGACTTCTCTGAACGAGGGTGCTTGAGACGACCCTACGACCGACGTACATGAATTTGTGCCAATTACAGTCCCCGGCGGAGGGTATGTACGTACGTACGATTCAGTGAAGTCAGTACAAGTTGAGACACGTTGCGATACCGACTTGGGTGGTCAGAGGAGACAGGCACTCTAAGAGGTCCGTTCTTATGACCTCACCCAATGGTACGAGAGGAGGTCCCCTAGAAGGGTTGGGTCCCTAGTTTGGGTGCAGAGATTACAGAGGTCGTAACCGTCCGCCCAAGAAGTGGTGACGACGACGACGATTCAGTGGAGTCAGTACAGGCTGAGACACGCTGGAGTATCTGCCGTCGGGTGGTCCGAGGGGGACAGGGACCCTAAGAGGTCCGTTCTTGTAACCTCACTCAACGGTAAAGGAAGAGGTTACGTACTTTCACTTTTCACTTTCACTTCAGTGAGTCAGCACAGGTTGAGAATCGCTGGCGTATCTGACGTCGGATGGTCCGAGGAGGCAGGTACCCTAAAAGGTCCGTTCTCATGACCTCACCCCACGGTAACGGAAGAGGTAGAAATTACGAGGGTATACACCTTCTCGAGTTGAAAACTTACCTATGTAATATTTATACCCGAAGGGACCACTGAGTCTTCCGTTTCTTAGGAAGACGTTACGTCCTCTGGACCCAAACTAGGGACCCAGTCCTTCTAGGGGACCTTTATCGTTGGGTCAGGTCATAAGAACGGACCTCTTAGGGTACCTGTCTCCTCGGACCATCCGATGTCAATTACCCCAGTATTTCTCAGCTTGTACCGAATCACTCATTTGTTGTTGCAATCAGTAGACGATCCTACAACGATTCACAAAGGTGTACAACAACAACAACAACAACAAATCAGTGATTCAACACTACAAGTTAATGAGAAACGTTGGGGTGCCTGACGTCGTGCGGTCCGGAGGGACAGGAAGTGATAGAGGGTCTCAAACGAGTTCGGATACAAGTAACTCAGCTCCTGCAGTAGGTTAGTAGAGTAGGAGAGAGGAGTAAGGCGTACTTACAAATTATTTACAAACGAGTTAGACTTAGATCTGTCAACGGGGGTTGTTCATTCAGGAAGACAAAGTCTGGACTCGTATAATTTACTAACTTCTTGTGAGACTAGGGAACTCTTTAATAAGACCTTAGTAGAGGTGAAAGTGTACGTAGGATTTCTTATCTCCCTTTACAAACAGCAAAATGTTTTCGACAGTGTAAGGCGAACTGCCTCTGGTCCTGGCTTTCGATTGGAGGGACTCATAGTTACAGTATGTAGAAGTTCCATCGATGACGGGAGATCACCGGACACGTTTATCGTTTTTCATATGAAGCACTCACACGAGTCAGCACAGGCTGAGACGTTGGGGTACCTGACATCAGGAGGTCCGAGGAGACAGGTACCTTATAAAGTCCGTTCTTATGACCTCACCCAACGGCAAAGGATGAAGTCCCCTAGAAGGGTTGGGTCCCTAGTTTGTGCGGGAAGGACCCAGAGGCCGTGACCGTCCGTCTAAGAAATGGTGGTGGTGGACCCTTCGAGAGGGGTAGAGATTTTCCTTCTTTAATTGTAAATCTGGAAATCAAAAAATATTCCTCTATATAGTATAGAGTACAGTACATCTTTCGAAAGGTATGCATGCACAAACGATTATAATCCTAGTGCTCCATAATTATCAATTTACATAAGTGGTTTGGTTTAGAAAGATGATGTAATTGTGTGATTTCTTGTTTTTTCGAATCCAGTAGCCTCGTTAAGGTGAAAGGTCTCTGTCAGTCTACCTTTTCGTGAATTTCCCTCTTCCTTGATCTCGTACTTTTTACACTTCTCCTTTGTTTTGACTGAGACCAGTAAAGTGTCGGAGTCGGAGCGAAATTAGTAAGTCATCCACGTGAGTGCTACATACCATAATAAATGTCTGAAGAGGTCTGTCGAGGTATGTCGTTTCGAAATAGGTCGGTCGACAGTTCAGTGACATTTCGCCTATTACTCAGAGAAACGGGCAGTACACGTCTTAAGGAGAAGAACCGAGTGTCGAACACCGGGACATAGGAGGAACGCCGGCACAGTGTGCGTTGACACTTCGTTTGGGTGAGAAGCATTAGAGACGCACTTCGACGAAGGTTTCTCTCTACCGTCCGAAGGCTTCCTTCTCGAGGAAAGAGGCACCCGACACAAAGTCGTGTAAAGTAGTCGTCGTTATTGTGACGAAAGATACAGACACAGGCATAACAACATACGTCATTATGACGAAAGAACATATACGGAAGGATATTTAAGGAAGATACAGATGTTGCGCAAGAAATGTTTGGACTCTCGCGACACGTCCCGATGTGACCTATGGACCGTTTTAGCAGGGGTAGTCGAAACAAGGTCTGTGGGTTGGTTCTTGGTACTACCTGTATTGATGAGTTGACGAGTGCAAACTTTTCGATCTTCACGGGGTGGGTCAGTTTCCTGACCCTATCGGTACAAATATCATCACTGATATTTTGTGTAAGTTTTGATGACCAGTTTGTAAGTTCCTTCTAGCACTCCTCAGTGTGCAGACCTACGACACTGGAAGGGGGGTTTTACCGGGGAGCGATCGAGGGGAGGGTGGTCTCCCTTATTTTTGAGAATCAGGGGGTCGTAACGAATAACGTCGGGTCTCCGAAACAACCCTGAAAGATTTACATTGGATGATGAGGTCTTAAAAAAAATTTTCCAAGACTTCGTATTCAGTCATTCTCTTCTACCTCGTTTTTTGAACTTGAAGAAAAGGATTATTGAGTTGGACGAAATACATGTATGGATAGTGTAGTTCTTGTTCTTCATTATTAAATCTGACAATCCCAACCCCCGGAAGTCCTAAGTGTGACTGGTTTTTAGACCCTGGTTTACCTTTACGTGTTTGGTCGATAAAAATTCAGACCGGATATACTTTACACACCTAGTGTTATTTGACACCTTTTAAGACTTTCTCTGCCCTTATGGTCTGGTGGACTGGACGGAGAACTCTTTAGATATACGTCCAGTCCTTCGTTGTCAATCTTGACTTGTACCTTGTTGTCTGACCAAGGTTTATCCTTTTCCTCATGCAGTTCCGACATATAACAGTGGGACGAATAAATTGAAGATACGTCTCATGTAGTACTCTTTGCGACCTGACCTTCTTCGTGTTCGACGAAGAAGTTCTAACGACCCTCTTTATAGTTATTGGAGTCTATACGTCTACTGTGGTGGGAATACCGTCTTTCACTTCTCCTTGATTTTTCGGAGAACTACTTTCACTTTCTCCTCTCACTTTTGCAACCGAATTTCGAGTTGTAAGTCTTTTGATTCTAGTACCGTAGACCAGGACAGTGAAGTACCCTTATCTACCCCTTTGTCACCTTTATCACAGTCTGAAATAAAAACCCCCCGAGGTTTTAGTGACGTCTACCACTGACGTCGGTACTTTAATTTGTTACGGATGAGGAACCTTCTTTTCCATACTGGTTGGATCTATCATATAAGTTTTCGTCTCTGTAATGAAACGGCTGATTCCAGGTAGATCAGTTCCGATACCAAAAAGGACACCAGCACATACCTACACTCTCAACCTGACACTTCTTCCGACTCGTGACTTCTTAACTACGAAAACTTGACACCACAACCTTTTCTAGGAACTCTCAGGGAACCTGACGTTCCTCTAGGTAGGTCAGGTAGGATTTCCTCTAGTCAGGACCCACAAGTGACCTTCCTGACTACGATTTCGACTTTGAGGTCATGAAACCGGTGGAGTACACTTCTCGACTGAGTAACCTTCTCTGAGACTACGACCCTCCCTAACCCCCGTCCTCCTCTTCCCCTGCTGTCTCCTACTCCACCGACCTACCGTAGTGGCTGAGTTACCTGTACTCAGACTCACTTGAGGCCCTCAACCACTACCTGTCCCTCCGGACCGCACGACGTTAAGTACCCCAGAGTTTCTCAGCCTGTACTGACTCGCTGACTTGACTTGACTTGACTTTACATCGTCCTAACTGTTCAGGCGCAGAGTGGTCAACTATTTATAAAGTGTGAAAATTTGAAATTTTATCGGAAATCTAAAATAGTGTATTTCATTTTTATCGGACTTAGTTTTGACTGATTAAGTACCGTACACAGAATTTGTTATTATCAAAAGGACGGATATGTAACACATGTACACACACAGACTGAGAGACACTGGGGTACTTGACGTTGGGCGGTCCGAGGAGACAGATACCCTAAAAGATTCGTTCTTATGACCTCAACCAACGGTAAAAGAGGAATTCCCTAAGAAGTGGTCCCTAGCTTGTGTGTAGAGGACCCGGAGGACGTAACGTCCACTTAAGAACTGGTGACTAGGTAGTGCCTTCGGGGATGTAACACCTCCCTATAAAAATTACATATATACCTATAAAAATACATATATACAGTGTTTATGAAGGTAGAATGAAGAGGTTTTAAATTAAAAATCTCCAACTTGATGGAAAGTTTTAGTAGTCAATTTGGATAACCAATATATAAACAGAGAAGTTCTGATGGTTACATTGCCAGAAAAGGACGGAGTGAACAATGTGGTGTATAAGATTGTATGTGGAGTCGTTGTATGGTAAATATAAGACTAGGTTTTAGAAGTCGAATACCAAACTATAAAGTTGGCATTTCATACATCTTACGTCCAAAGACTACCGTAGGAATAATTTTTAGTAATCGTTCTTATACCCGTTTAATCGATAATCGTTATCGATAAACAATTTCAACAATATAAAATTGTTATAAACAATTGCAACTCAAAAGAACTAAGTAGGTCTGGTTGAGGTTTAGCCTTTCTTTCGATAATGGTGTTTTATTTAAAATTTCTTCATCTCAAAACGGTGAAGGTTTATGAAAACTCCAACTTTCTTAATCGAAACACTAAGAAACCTTCTTTGTGAAAACATTTATTCCCAGTAAATATACGATACACCGTCGAACCTTCCCTCCCCTCAAACCCCTTCTTACCTATGTGTATATACATATAGACTCAGCAAACGACAAGTGGACTTTGATAGTGTTGTAACGATTAGTCGACGTGGGGTTATTGTTTGTTTTTCCAAAAAAATTTCATCAGGAAACACTCTATCAAGTTTCAGTTTAAAAGGACTTTCCGATAAAAACAACCGGAAAACGTACATAGGATAACTTAAGTGTGTGAGACTAAGTCTAAATCTCTTTAGACATAACGACTCTAATATATAGCATCCACATTATAAGTAACCTTCCTGACTATGACGTCGAGGTTATGAAACAGATGGACTACGTTTCTCGGTTCAGTGACCTTTTCTGGGTCTACGACCCTTACTGACTTCCGTCCTCCTGTTCTCCCACTGTCTCTTACTCTACCAACCTACCATAGTGGTTGAGTTGCCTGTACTTAAACTCGTCTGAGGTCCTCTTTCACTTCCTGTCCCTTCGGACTACACGACGTCAGGGACCTCAGCGTCTCAGTCTGTACTGGCTCACATCCACTGTCCACCTGTCCTATCGACCAAAGCTTATCGGACGAAAGGACTCCCTGTCAGTACCTTAATTTGTCTGGAGGGATAGATCGGTTTACTGGTTTACACCACACCCCCCATAGAGGACTTTCTTGACATTAAGGGTCTCCTCATGTATAAATACCAGGGACTTTAAGTTTCAGTAAACATCGGTCGCCCCGGTCTTCACTTACCTATCGGTTCGTACAGGAAAGTCCCCTGTACCACTTCTCAGGAGTGACGGGTCGAGTACCGAGCTTGGAGGACCTCACACAATGATGGTAGGACGACTCGTGTAGGGGACAAGTAGGACATTAATTGTTGCTATATCGTGGTAAATGAAGAGGTAATTGAAAACACCTATCGAGATCTTAAACAAAGTCCAGTAGTAGTTAGAAAAGTCTTTGAAGTGACGACAGTGTTTTCGATACGTATATTTAGAGGGGTGGTACGAAGACGTTTAATTTATTTTACACAAAATTCGAACGGAGTTTACGTTTCCGAAGTACACTAAATAAAGGTGTGTCAAGAATCCCGACACGACTTGGTACTGAGTCGATGGGCGTTTTCGGGTCTGAAACTTGTACCCCTGTTAGTGAATCTCCACCCCCGGAACACCCCGTACCCTATGTGCATTGGTAAGACGTTTGTACACAACCTACTCCAGATTCACCTCCTTAAGGAGTATAGTCAGAAAGAGAAAAGCTTTCTTTAGAGAAGCGGAAAAAGATCTCTATAAAGGCACGGTTCAAGTCCAACTGACAGCGACTAGTTCAAGTATACATCGGTATCGAAGTACCTGTGGGTAGTCAATGATTACGTGATAGGTCAACTAACAGGGACTTGGACTCCTGATACCAGTAGCAGAAAAGTACCGAAGATCAAAACACTCAAAGAAAGACTAAATCCGTTCAAAATTTGCTAGCCATGTTGTCTTGAAGAGGTTGTTTAGTTTGACCGTCTAACAACTACGACGAGTTTTATGCTAGGTTCCTGACTCCGGTAGGTGTGGTGGACCCTCAGACAATTTTTACGTCTAAGAGTCTAGGGTGGGGTCTACCCCACCCCGGGTCGTCACACTCAAAATCGGCGGCGGGGACGGGGATCCACTAAGACTGTGTACGATTCAGAATTCTTCGTAGCAGGTGGAGAGGAAAGAGAAAAAGAGGGAATCACGGTTCTAGAAGTTAAACCTCCTGTCCACCGTTACAAGGGTCCATTTCCACCGTAAAGGGTCGGAGGGGACGTTGTTTCCCTTCAGGTACTGTATGAACGCCTTCGTTCGTCTTCCCCGTAGGTACTGTCGTCCAGGTTCTTTCCGACGGAGTCGACCCTTCACGCCGGGGAAGCGGGCAACGGGAAGGAAGACGAAGGGTGACTTAACACCTACACTCCCGGCCACGGTAGAGTCAGTCACTCCGTCGGAACTACTACCTTTGTCGTGACTTTTGGTCGTCGACTTTCCGTCTTCAGACGGGGGTCGTTAGTCTAATGTTTCGCCGGTGCGGCCGGTACCGCAAGTCAAGACGCAGGGGTCTTAACTCACACCTCTGACCGTGTGTCATCTCCGAGTCATTCCTAAACGGCTTATTTGTTTTACTCAGTGACTTACGTACGAACGAGTCAGTGAGTCAATGCAGGTTGAGAAACGTTAGGGTACCTGACATCGGGCTGTCCGAGGAGAAAAGTACCTTAAAAGGTCCGTTCTTATGACCGAGTCCAACGGTAAAGGAAGAGGTCCGCTAGAATGGCTAAAATGGCTGGGTCCCGACCTCGGACGCACAGGTACTTATGTGTACTTTGGGAAAGTACAAATATGACCAGGAAGGTGAATAAGATCCATTTCCTTAGTTCACCTGAAAGTCTCTTACCAGGGTCCCGTCACAACCAGTATAAAAGGGTAAGGAGCTTCTGATACCCGCTGAGACATCATTATATAGTCACTCAGGTCTTGATCTGGTTGAACGTTGGATGAACATTGGGTGAGGTTCGTGATGTACAGTGGAACCAGTGTAGTAAGTTGGAGAGTTCCAGGGGTATACGTTGTATTCTTCCTTTACCAACAGTCGTAGGACAGTCGTGTAGGTTAGTTAGTTTCTAAGGTCTTCTCTGAAGTCTCAGATCTTTATTAGAAATCAGAGTCAAGAAATTCCGAACAAATGTTACTGAAAATAATAATAAAAATTACTTGATTATGTTCCACGGTCCTTTGGGACCCTTTCTCGAATAAATAATGTACTGGAGTCCCAGCACACGATATTTGCAGTGTTCATCCGTGTGGGGAAAGTGATAAATAAAGGTCATTTTGTTTTCTAGCTCTTTAGTCGTAGCTCTCTACTGTGTTATGTCGACTCTAGAAATTTTCGTTGAGGAGGGTTTGACCCGTAGTATTTTCATGTAGTACTTGACGCTTGTCTAAACGAGTTGCTCCCTGTCGGAGTAGGAAGACGAAGAGGTGCTTACGGTATCCCTCAAAGAGTCCCATCTTACACTTTACTTTTTCTGCGCGGACCGGTCCTTACGACACGCAATAGGGGGTCACTGGACGGTTTCCCTGATAAAAATTTCTGTGTAAATAGAGTCGTCCTCACTGTCGTAAATTCTTCACCGGTCCAGGGTCACGGTCTGTCAAGACGTACCCTTTTCAGACGTCTCGTACCGACATGGAAATGTTTCCGGACCCACTACCTACCCTACCCTTAACGGGAACCAACCGATCTACCAACCGTATACCTCGGTATTCCTATTACGTCTTCACTCTTGAACCCTTAGTTTACCTCAAATGGGGTTTAGTAGTGTCGGTAGGGTTGCGAGTCTTTACTTAGTCCGAAATCTAAATGTTCTAGGCAGGCTTGATCTTTACGTCCGAAAACGACGGAATATTTAAAGAGTTCGTCATTGACAAGTAGCTTAACATGAGAGGGTGACCTTTTAGCACAATCTTCCCTACATCATTAGGGTCAAATATGGTAAGAGAAAATACTTGGATCGGTCACATAAGACATAGTGTTCGTTCATATAATGTCGATACAATGTAACTAGGAGAGTAATAACTACATCGTGACTACAATCCATTGAGGACATTGTTTGACTCTCTTTGTGATTATGTGTTACTATGTAAATGTGTAAACCCCCTCAGTCCTATAGTTTGGGTTCAACTACGCAGAAGGAAGGGACGTGTCTTTTTTCTTTACCACTAAGTTAATAGTCACCTGTTCTCTTCGTTTTTTTTGGAGAAGTAGTAATTTTGACTAGAGTCTAGGTCCTATCTCTCAACGGTCCTAAATGAGAAAGAGGAGAGGTGGAAGATGAGTTCTCTTATTGGTTTCCTGCCGACCTTCGATAGTGCCCCGGATTCACAAAGAGGTTTTGTCTTTTATGTGAGCCACGTCGGTAGAAATAAGAAGAAATTTAAAAACTCCAAAGACCATCGTTTTCGGACCGTGAAATATCTTAACTTTCGTAGTGTTTAGTTCCCGATTAAGAACGTCTGACTCCAGGTAGACCGGAGTCCCAAGTGGAGGCCCCTGGGTCCCGAAGATCGAGTGTCAGGGAAGGTACGTTCTGTCAAGACTTCCCACTTTGTCAGCAAGAAAAAGTTACCTAAGTTCTGAGGTTAGATAATGACTGAAAACGGTTTCGTCAAACAGGACTCAAGGAGTGGGGGGGGTGGGGTGGGGGTAAGTGTAAAGTATGATCTAGAGTCCTTTCACAAGGAACACTCCTGACTTGTTTTTGTATATACTTTTGGGGACACGAGGGGTTGAGGGTACGGTTACAGACGAGGTTTTTCTTCGGCTTGGCTCTGTGTCTCATCTAAAAGTGCCTAGACTGGAAATGTTATTTGTGACTAGCACGAAGTGACGGTTCAAATGTGAAGCTTCCGGACGCCGACGTAAAGGGGTGGGGCGGGAGGTAGGGGGTACGGGCGTAGAGTAAGAACGGGTTTCCTCTACCGTCCTCGGCACCTTGTGAGAGGCACAGCGAAGACCCACTCGTCCGTGTAGTTGACGATCCTACCTGCTACCACTCGAACGCAAAGTGGTCGTCAGACACATTCTCTCCTTTATTAAGGAGGGGGTGTTCTTCTTTTCTCGGTCTGCTTTACTTGTCACGCTGCACTCGAGCACTTCACGTAGGAGGGCGGTCGTTCAATTTACCGATATTCTTTAACACGAGCGCGAAGTGAGGTAGTCGGGGTTAAAGGACCCTGGAGTTTGTGGTTGAGGAGAGGTTTATACCGATTTACGACCGTTTATAAACGTCTGTGGTAAAGACGTTTACTTTGGGTTTCTGTTAATACATGTTTCAATCAAATTTCTTACGGATAGGGGAATTCACAAAAACTGATCTAGTTTTATCCTTATTTATAATAAGAAGTTAAATGGGGGATTAGTAGTACCTTTTGAATCCTGAGAACCTCACCCATTGTATCTAAAGATGTCTATAACGAGTTTATAAACCAAAGGATATAGTCTCATAGAAGCTACGATAACACGGTTAAAAGTTTACCTTTGATACTCTTCACTGTGAAATTGACGTTTTTATATACATAGTATACATGAAGTCATAAGTCTGCTACTGAGTTGAAGGGGTGGTTCAGGTAAGCAATTCAGGAACCCGAGGCTCCTTGAAATGCCTCCTTGTACTCACAAAGAGTTCAAGTAAAACTTTACGTTCTTTCAGGAACATGGAGTGGACGTCTTTATGTGTGGGGAACGAATCAGACACGAGGGTGACCCCCACAAGAGGGGAGCCGACCCGTGTGATCTTCGGTTCGTACCTCAAGACCCTAAGATGCCCTCCTGTCGAGTCCTTTGGGGGCTCAATGTTTGTATGTCTGTCGCCTTTGTCCACGATTCGATCCCCAGGGTTCAAGTTGAAAAGGAGGACGCGATAGGTCCCCAGGCGGCCTGTCACTGTCTGTCCTTCACTCCCGTGGCACCTCCAAGGGTCTGTCCCAAGAAGGTTGTAAAGGAAAGGGACCGTCCACCAAGTGTAGTCCTGGACAAGAGCTCAGAGACCGTCAGCTTCTCGTTAGTCCGGTGGGGGTTGCTCCCTTCACCGGCGGTCTTCCTACCCCTGGTGAAACCACTAGGGTTGCTTTCTTCGCTTCTACCACAAAGGGTCCTACCGCGGTTTAAACGTATTAGGCAACTCCTACGGTTTCCGACAACGGGATATTTTCTTCCTCTTTCATTTGGTAAGACCTCCTACGTCTGATCTGGAGGAATCTACACACCCTGACCCAAGAAGGAAAGGGAACAATTTCTTCATCTCACGTCGGACCTACCCTCCCTTCAGCCCCTCTTACCTACGTACATATTCATACCGACCCAGGGAAGCGACAAGTGGACTTTGATGTTGTAACAAAAGATTAGTTGTGTTAGAAAAGATGGAGTTGTGTTTTATTTTTCCAAAAAGTTATTTTTTATTTTTGGGACAGCCTCACTTAGGGAGTTCGTTTTTTTTTTTTTTTTNTAGGGAGTTCTTTTTTTTTTTTTTTTTTCTTCTTCATATCACTTCTACGCCCTCCCTTAAAAAAAGGGATTTATAGTTTCATTGTGTAAGAATCAGATTAAACCTTTATGTCTTATTGTATTTCTACGTTCTTAAACATTGAAGTGGTGACTTTCCTTAGTGGTAATAATTGTAAAACCTCATAAAGGAAGGTCGAACTCAACAAGTGTCCGAAGGCTCCACCGTGATCACCATTTCTTGGGTGGACAGTTATGTCCTCTGTATTCTCTCCGTCCAAACCAGAGACCTAGTCCTTCTAGGGGACCTCTTCCCGTATCTTTGGGTGAGGTCGTAGGAACGGACCTCTTAGGGTACCTGTCTCCTCGGACCGTCCGGCGAAGGCACCCCAGTGTTTCTCAGTTTGTGACTTCGTTGAATCGTACGTGTGTTCATGGACTCATGACACTGTATAACGTTCTTACCTTTTCCTACCTCGTCTTTCACATGCACAAGGGGTAATTATCGAGGAGATGGAAGAACACCGTTTTTGCCAAGACGGATTTATCGTCTAGAGGTCTATACTCTGATATAAAGGGTCTAAGGACACGAAGGCTCGGATCGGTACACTCATTCAAATTCGGTTACCCTATATTCATGTCCGTCGTCAAGGACTCTTTGAAGGAATTCTCTACAGTTCTCACCAGAAAAGGTTGATGTGTCGTGTCCCTTGAGACCAGCTACAGTGCACCGTCAGAGCTACCCTCCCCGTAAACCCCCTCTTACCTATGTGTATTTACTTATCGACTTAGGGAAACGATAAGTGAACTTTGATAGTGTCGTAACGATTAACCGATGCACGGCACACGAATCGACGAGTCAGCACAGACTGAGAAACACTGGGGCACCTGACATCGACCGGTCGGAGGGGACAGGTACCCTAAGAGGTCCGTTCTTATGACCTCATCCAACGGTACGGGAGGAGGTCCCTAGGAGGTCCCCTAGAAGGGTTGGGTCCCTAGTTTGGGTCCAGAGGGTGGAACGTCCGTCCGAGAAATGACTGACTCGATAGTCCCTTCGGGTTCTCATGACCTCACCCATAATGACGACAATGACGATTCAACGAAGTCAGTACAGGCTGAGACACGTTGGGGTATCTGTCGTCGGGTGATCCGAGGGGACAAGGACCCTAAGAAGTCCGTTCTTGTGACCTCACCCAACGGTAAAGGAAGAGGTTACGTACTTTCACTTTTCACTTTCACTTCAGCGAGTCAGTACAGGCTGGGAGTCGTTGGGGTACCTGACGTCGGAAGGTCCGAGGAGGTAGGTACCCTAAAAGGTCCGTTCTCATGACCTCACCCCTCACCCATATGAGGTTATATTTTAAATTTTCAAAACAAAACGAAACAAAAATCTCAGGAAAAAGGAAGGTAGGACGAAGACCCTTATATCTACCAGAGCGACGTCTGGTACTGACTCCAGTACTTTCTCCTTCTTTGTTCTATTTTTCTCGGACATCAAGGACAGAAGGATGTAGACGTCAATAATTATAGACCTCAGAGAGTGAGTACCGTCTTGGATTAGGATTGACCATAATTGGTGCGAAGGGTCACTATTGATGACAATTGGTAGTTAACAGAAGACTGAAGTGAATACATGTCTCTGTTATAAGATTCGTGATAACCTTGAAAGGTCCATTCTTATGACCTAACCCAACGGTAAAGGAAGAGGTCCCCTAGAAGGGTTGGGTCCCTAGCTTGGGAACTGAGTACGCAGAGGACTTAACCAACAGGAAGTCAGCACAGACTAAGAAACTCTGGAGTACTTGACGTCATGGGGTCCGAAAGGACAGGAAGTGGTGGAGTACCTCGAACGAGTTTAAGTACAGGTAACTCAACCACTACGGTAGGTTGATAGAGTAGGAGACAACAGGGGTAGAGGAGGACGGAAGTTAGAAGGGGTCGTAGTCCCAGAAAAGGTCACTCAACCGAGAGATGTAGTCCACCGGTTTCAGGACCTCGAAGACAAAGTCGTAGTCAGGAAGGTTACTTATAAGTCCCAATTAAAGGAAATCCTAGTTAACCAATATAGAGGAACGTCAGGTTCCCTGAGAGTTCTCAGAAGAGGTCGTGGTGTCAAGTTTTCGTAGTTGACTACGAAACCGCGAGTCGGAAGTAATACCAGGTCAAAAGTGTAGGTATGTACTGATGACCTTTTTGATGTCGAAACTGATATGTCTGGAAACAGTCGTTTCGTTGCAGAGACTAAAAGTTATGCGATGATCCAAACAGTATTGAAAGAAAGGTTCAGTGACTCGGTGGAATCTTCGGGCACAAGACTCGTGACCAGGAGGGGTTTAATTCATTTGACATAGATAAAGTATGGTGTTCAAATATTTCTTATATATATAAAAAAATGAAATTTAAGAAAATTGTAAAAAAGGTAAAAACGGTTGGGGTTGGGGTCAGAAAAACAAAAGTCTTAAAACCCCCCATAAAAGTATACACATAAAGAGGTCTATTTAAAATGTCAGTAAAAAAAAAATCAAAGGGTCCCACCCTTTTTTTTAGAGTATCTCGACATTTACTTACGAAGTTTACGATTTTTTATGAATTGTAAAAACATTCTAATTTAGAAGAATCTATGTATAACTGTAGATAAATTCAGAATATAGAGAGTCATTTCAAAATACTAAAGAAGTGTATTCGAAAAGTCAAAAGAGTAGTTTACCTAAGACTTTATAAAATACTGAAGAAGGTAATAATTTACTTAAAGTAAAATAAAAATTATAAAATAGAAGAAATTCTAGGTATTTAAGAATACAGTCAAAATAATAACTGGTAAAATGGTTTAATAAAATAACAAGGATAATGAGAGAAACAAATTAAGGGAATCCAAGGGACCTAAATTTTAGTGTATAGTGACTTTACTACTATTGAAAGGTAGAGAATAAAAAACATTATCTTCAAGAAACTAATTGTCTTCTCCAAAGTTTATATTATAGGACACGAAAAGGTATCGATGGACATTAGGTGATGGAGACAGTAGTTAACAGAACCCTTATAGTAATAAAAGACGTCTTAACGTAAATGAACGGAAGGTGTGGTGAAGTGTGAGTAAAGACCGGGTTCTCGGTGAGTGTACGTCAGGACTTTTTAGGGGGGAGGTGTATGATACTTAGGTAAATTTTATGACTCTTTCATTATACCTTGTTAGAGGTTTTATATACGGACACTCTTATTTCGTACCGTATCTTACCATATTGTGTCGTACAAGAGTAGAACCAAAATTTTCCCCCCCTACCATTGTATATGTGTTTCTACCATTGTTTTGTGTGTTTGTGTATGTGTGTACGTAAGGATAAATACGTCTCTTATAAAGATTACTTATGTGCTCTTTGACCATCATTGACGACGAAGACTCTCCCCTTGATCGTCGGACATCGTCTTCTTTCTAACTTGAAGAGTAACATTTAGGAAAAAAGAACGTGACAGACTGAAATGTGACAGACACATTGAATAGATAATTTATTTCTTTTTTAGGTGTTTTCTTTTTTTAAGGGGGAGGTACTCTTCTTTAATGGACGATTCGTTACCCGGAACTGAGATACGGAAATTCGATCTGGAGAAGGATTTCTCACACGTGCTTTCGTCTATTTGCAACCGGTAAGGACGGTGTAAGAGACGTTTACACGATTGGTAGCACGGAGTACGGTGGAAATAAAGACGAGGTGGGAAACGGGTCGAGAAGGGGAAAGAGGAAGTGAAGGGCGACCGTACAGACAAGAGTGGAGGGGAACCTACCGTGTATGTATCCCAATCGGGACCGAGGAGAGAGGACCTGTTCCAAACGGGACCAGGAAATGTAGAACGGTAGGTTGGATGAGATAGTTCGGAATCGGAAGGGTCGAGGTCCGGATACGGTCGGAGACCCGTTCTCTTTGAGTTGTTGGGTTCTCTGTAAACCAGGTAGCTTGAGGTTCTTCTGGTTCTACCGGGACCACCTCCTAGAACACCGTCCGCCTGAGAACCGGTTTCTTCGGGTTCGTTCAGGGTATCCTTCGTGTCTCTCCTCGACTGGAGACCAACCACCCCATGTCGAGGTGACACTAGTGTAGGTCACGCAAGGTCCGTCGTTACGACCAGGGCGTCTTGTCCGTGACGGTCGGCTAGTAGCGCCTGAGCGACAACGGCTTTTTGTCCTTCTTCGTCGTCTGCCGGCTCTACTCGTACCTCGGTGGACGGGTCCCTCTAGTCTCCTCTTTCTTTGTACTTTGGGTACAGTCTGTTGTGGACGTTTTCGTCCAAGTAGAGGTGTGTGTCCCTCGTGTCGAACCTGGGGGTGCACCGTGGGGTCGGCACCTTAATCTCGGACGTACCCAGTACAGTGGTCTTACTCGGTGGTCCTTCCTAAAGTTTTAAGAGGGAGGGATCATGACAGGTTACCAGTACGTACATACCTACACTCTCAACCTGATATTTCTTCCGACTCGCGACTTCTTAACTACGAAAATTTGATACCACAACCTCTTCTGAGAACTCTCAGGAAACCTGACGCTCCTCTAGGTTGGTCAGGTAGGATTTCCTCTAGTCAGGACCCACAAGTAACCTTCCTAACTACAACTTCGACTTTGAGGTTATGAAACCGGTGGAGTACGTTTCTCGACTGAGTAAACTTTTCTGGGACTACGACCCTCCCTAACCCCCGTCCTCCTCTTCCCCTACTGTCTCCTACTCTACCAACCTGCCGTAGTGGCTGAGATACCTGTACCCAAACCCACCTGAGGCCCTCAACCACTATCTGTCCCTCCGGACCGCACGACGTCAAGTACCCCAGCGTTTCTCAGACTATCCTGACTCGCTGACTTGACTTGACTCATGACAGGTCGGGTCTCATTGACTTCTGTTCCGTCTCTCCCACCTATAATCAACTCTTTGATAGTATACGGTCTGAAGGATTCCACGACTTTAAGTAGTCACAGTCCTCTGAGGTAAGAACCCTGAAGGGACTACCGAGTCACCATTGTTTAGGTGGACGGTTAGGTCCTCCGTGTCTAAGTTAGGGACTGGGGTCCTTCGAGGGTGTCCGGTGTCCCGATGACTCGTGGACGAGGTCTCGGGGGCCCTCGGTGTTTATGACTTCGGACAGTGGGATCTCGGTCTCGAGGCGTTGTTCTCCCCTCGAGGGGGAGCGGTGTGGATCTCCGTTCGGTCGCACCGTTGTTTCTGGGTCACGTCGGTTTTTACTTATTTATTTACTTTAAAAATTTTTTTTAAAAATTTGGGTCGACTCGGTCGTCATATTCACTTTCAACGAGTCAGAACAGGCTGGGAAACGTTGGGGTACTTGACAGGTACCTTAAGAGGTCCGGTCTTATGACCTCACCCATCGGAAACGGAAGAGGTTCCCCAAAAAGGTTGGGTCGATGGTCCCTTCGGGAAATTAAAAATTAACTTCCTATTAATGAAATGTTATATCACTGTCAAAGACGGTATGTAGTTGTACTTAGTCGGTGTCCGTATGCATGCAGGAGAGGGAGAATTTGGAGGGGGCTGAAGGGAGGGGTAGGGTGCGGAGGTCCGACAGTGTCTCGTATCCGTTAGTAGAAAAAAAAAATTCTGAGGTAAAAATACCTCGAGCTCAAGTTGACCTGTGACCGATGTCTTCTTGTGGACTAGTTCTCGGGGCGACCCGTAAGAATACATACGGTGGACGTAGGGTCTATAGATTCGATGGGAGGAGTCGGGACGGGAAACGGGGTCCTTCTATTGGGGACACCTGTCGTACGGACGTCGACCGAGGGAATAGTCAACGTTCCTCTTTCCCGAGTCCCATAAAGTACGGTCAAGGGTCGGACGAAATATTCGGGAAAAACCCCGTCTACAATGTAGGGAGGTCCTGATATCAAAGAGGGCCTACGGAGGAGGAACCAAGATCGAGGGGGACCTAAGTCAATGACGACAAAGGAGGGAGACAGGGACCTTTATCTCGGACGACGGGTGACAGTGATCATAGACCCACAGAGTAGTTGGAGTAGATAGGGGTGTTGGGACGGGTGTGCAAATCTACGAGGAGGTCGTATGTCAGAAGTGGTCTTGATAGAACCCACTTAAGGAAAAGGGTGGTCCTGAGACCCACTATGTCAATTACTGTTCTCTAAGGGAAGTTTCTTCCGATACAGTATAGGATGGGTTTAAGTTATATAGGTCGGGCCTTCTGGACCCCTTCAGAACTCACCCACGTCCCGCCCCTAGTTCTCATAAGACCTTTACACCACCCTTATCAACCGTCTTTCCTTCCATTCTTCGTCCAGGGTTGGTTGGTCGACACTTTGTCTCTTCTCAGGGGTGGTCCCTAGTCCTCGGACCTCTTCCCTCGAGAAATCCAACGGTTCCTTGGTCTTCCGACCAGACCGGAGGGGACGTTCACGTAGGGACCCACCCCGAACCCCTCCTCCGGAGACGGACCTCGGAGTGGTAGTCTGGACCTCGGCGACTCTGAGTACGGTTTGGGACGACTGCTCGACCCCCTACCATTGACAGGTCGACGTAAGACGACTAAGACCCCTCCCTATCCGATACTGACCCATCGTACGATTGGAGAAAGGTTGTCACTCCTCTCTTGATCTACCCCTCCTCTGACGATAGATGACCTGGTGCTCACGGGACTCTTGACATAGCAGTTGTGCGTACGTAGCGAGTTCCTCCGGTCGGTACCCGCAACCACATGTTACAAATAACTTGTGGTTTATAATAGTAGTTTCTTTAGTTCACTATCCCTTGGTAACGACAACAAGTCAACGATTCGGTATAGACTGAGAAACTCTGGGAGGGGGGGGTGGGGATGAGCGACCTAACATCTGACAGTCCGACAAGACAGGAGGTGATAGAGGACCTCAAACGAGTTTGAGTACAGGTAACTCAGTCACTACGGTAGGTTGGTAGAGTAGGAGACAGGGGGAGAAGAGGAGGACGGGAGTTAGAAAGGGTCGTAGTCCCAGAAAAGGTCACCCGACCGAGAAGTGTAGTCCACCGGTTTCATGACTTCAAAGTCGAAGTCGTTGTCCGGAAGGTTACTTATAAGTCCCAATTGAAGGAAATCCTAACTGACACAACTCAGAAAGGCGATATCTAGGGAGACCAGGGGTCAAGAAGGTGAGAGTAGAAATCAGGAAGAAGGGAACAAAACCTCTCCGGACTCCAGTTGGGGTCGACGGGGACACACTGGAACTCACTCTGTGAATTGGAGGGACTCGACAGAGTGAAAGGGGTAGTGTCCCAATGCCACTTCCAATTTATATAATTGTAAATATTTTACGGACTTTGTTTTAGACTGGAGATTATTCGTGAAGGATTCACAATCAACTTACTTTAAAGATCAAATACAGACAGAGAGGGTGTCTAGTAAACAAGGAATTCGTGTTCCTGTGACAGACAGAGTTAATCGTAGCATAAGGGCAACGACTGGTATGTCGGACCACCTCTTGACAAGACCTGTTTAATTACAAATAATTTAACTTATTTACTCCTTATTGCCCGAGTAGTCCTTTTTAAAGAAGAGACGACAATTGTTCCGTGTTAAGACCGGGTTTCTCCCGTGTCACCGTCTCATTCGTCCTATTTACTACGAGGTCGTTTGAGCTGACCCCCCAACAGGGTCCCAGAACCCTTTCCGTTAAAGTTTTGTCCAGTGAGGTGTAGTGTAGCTCTGTAATTGACTCATGGACCATCCATGACCCCGGGCTCTTATATCATCAACTATGAGACACACGGTCTGGAAAAAGATTTGTATGTTTTTCTTGTGACATACTCGAAAATTGTCAGAACGAGTCTTTACTTTATCTGTAATCGTTTTCTACTTTTATATTTCTGTTTCCAGGTATATCAGTTTCGATACCAAAAAGGGTATCAGTACATGCCTACACTCTCAACCTGGTATTCCTTCCGACTCGTGGTTTCTTGACTACGAAGACTTGACACCACGACCTCTTCTGAGAACTCTCAGGGAACCTGTCGTTCCCCTAGTTTGGTCGGTTAGGATTTCCTTTAGTTGGGACTTATAAGTAACCTTCCGGACTACGACTTCGACTTCTACGTTATGAAACCAGTGGACTACGTTTCTTGACTGAGTAATCTTTTCTGAGACTACGACCCTTTCGAACTTCCGTCCTCCTCTTCCCCTGCTGTCTCCTACTCTGCCAACCTACCGTAGTGGCTGAGTTACCTATTCTCAAACTCGTTTAAGGTCCTCTACCATTTCCTGTCTCTTCGGACCTTACGACGTTAGGTACCCTAGTGTTTCTCGACTTGTACTGACTCACTGACTTGTTGTATCTTTCTTGCTACTTACCATTTATAATCGACGTCTATAGGTCAGACCCCTCATGCTGATCAATCGTAACCTCTTGAAATAAAAGTCGACCCTGTGTAAGTACTACTATTCTTCTCTGAGACACCTCTTCCTTTCCTGTGCACGAGAGAGGGACGGGGCGGACGAGGGACACGAGTCGGGAGGGACTCGGGAACCGACTCCCCCCACCAGGTAAGATCAAGTGTCCCCGTTGAGGGGGTGAGGGCTGGGAAGTAGGTGCGAATAGAGGGTTCTTGAGAAAGTCGATGAGGTCCTGCACTGTGTCTTAAGTGATAAGTTGGGATCCTGAATTTTCTGGACACTATCTTTAAGTGAGGGACCCCTGAAGGGACCACCACGTCACCGATTCTTAGGTGGACGGTTGTGTCCCCTGTACCCTAGCCAGGAACCACGTCCTTCTGGGGTGTACGGAGTCCCGTTGATTTGAAAAGGTTGTGTTGATGCCTCAGAAGCCCGGGATCTCTGGTACGAGACGGTGTTCTCTTCGGTGACGTTACTCTTCCGGTACGTGTGTCGATCTCTCATCGGGGACGCACGGTCTTGATCTCTCTCGGGCGTGCGTCGTTGTTTCTGGGTCGTGGCGCCTTCTATTTTATTT
Organism: Capra ibex; assembly: GCA_006410555.1. Taxonomy (NCBI): domain Eukaryota; kingdom Metazoa; phylum Chordata; class Mammalia; order Artiodactyla; family Bovidae; genus Capra; species Capra ibex. Next base: position 15,108,278 of record SJYO01014747.1, read on the forward strand.
CTGTATTTAAAATTTTAATTCTTTTTATAATGAATGGACTTCGATAATATATGTCTGACCTATTTGTTCCAGGATGACATATCCTGTCCCTTGATGTAAGTTATGGAATGCTATCTCGAAGGAACCACCGAGTCACCATTTGTTGGACGGACGGTCACGTCCTCTGACTCTTAGTGAGGAACCAGGTCTTTCTAGGGGGTTTGGTGCCTCGTAGATTCGGGTACACGGTGTTGGTGACTCGGACACGAGATCTGGGGTCTCTACGTTGATGACTCCGGTACACGGTGTTGAGGACTTCGGGTCCGTAGGATCCCGGGCGCGAGACGCCGTTCTCTTCGGTGACGTTGCTCTTCCGACACGTAGCGTTGATCTCTCGTCTGGGGTCCGGGACAGTAAATCACACGTCGTTGTTTCTGGGTCACGGTGGTTTTTATTTATTTATTTAGTAACTTTTTTTCTTTCTTTTTGTTTAAGTGGAAGAACATGCTTCTAACGAGAAAAGAAGAGGCTTTAACACCCCCAAAAAAGGGTATTTTTATCTGGACAGTCTCGGTGAGGTTCACTAAATCAAGTTTACGGTTCATTTTTACATACCGAAGTCAGTGGACAAAAAGAAGAGATACAACAATAATATGTCTGGTTGGCTCTGACGAACTTTGTACGATAAACAGATCGAGGAATGTATGATCATAAAGGTTTCAAATTTTTTTCCCGGTCACCGTCTTCACAGTGTGTGAATGAGAGTGACCTCGTTTGTCTCCATAATAAAATTGGTAGCACCCTCTCTTAGAGTCTCGTCAGCTCCTTCAGCACGCCTGAGTGTTTCGGTCACGGCCGGCTCTGCCGGTGGACTGAGGGTCGGTGGTCAGAGACTGTGGTGCGGCGGGACTTTTTGAACCACGGAGGTCGAGTCGGTCCTTTCTCCAGTAGAAACGACCAAGAGAGTCAGGGTGTCGCACTGATTCAGTACTGAGTCACCGTCTGTGGCTCGACCCGTGTCTGAAGTGTCTTCAACTATTCGGTGGTAGAAGGGCGTAGCCCAAAGGCTAGATTGGTCTTGTGACAGCGACTTCTCCTGTGTCGAGTTAGACGATACGGACTCTGTCCTGGTAGGAGAGCTGCTCTAATTTTTCGTCTTTGGTGTCCGTGCAGAGCCCGAGTGGTAAGATTTATAAGTACGTTGATGAATAACTGTTACTCCGAGATGTTAAACAAAACACAGGAAACTCGGAACGACGATCCTAGAGCCTTAATTAGAAAGGGCTGTTGATGTAGGGGCCCCGACTTGAGTACCGTGCACATAGTCGGATGACAGACGAGGGGGGAGGGGACCGGAACTGGGTATAAGAAAGAAATTATTAAAATAATTGAATAAAAACCGACACGACTCAGAGGTCACGACACACCGGAAAAGAGACCGACGCTGTCGCCCCCCGATGAGAGGCAACGCCACACTCCCGAAACGTGACGCCTCCGAAGAGAACGAAGTCTCGGGTCCGAGGTCCGCGTGTCCGAAGTCGTCAACACCGAGGGTCCGAGATCTGGTGTCCGCGCTGTCAACACCACGTGCCTGAATCAACGGAGTCCCGTACACCCTAGAAGGACCTGGTTCCTAGTTTGGGCACAGAGGACGTAGCCGTCCGCCGACGAACTGGCGACTCGGTGTCCCTTCGGGGAACTGGTATAAGAAGACACATGTAAAAGGGACACGACACGAGTCACCGAGTCAGCACAGGTCGAGAAAGTTCTGGGGTACCTGACATCGGACGGTCCGAGGAGACAAGTGCCCTAAGAGGTCCGTTCTTATGACCTCCCCCGACGGTAGAGGAGGGGGGTGAGGGCTGGGTTCCTAACTTGAGTATAGCAAACGTATAGAACGTGACCGTCCACCCGAGAAATGGTGATCACGGTGGACCCCTCGGGGTGCGAATGGGACCGAGACCCACATACGTATAAAGCAAAGAACGAATGGTACGGACCGAACACAAAACCATTGTTTGACGACGTTTAGACCGTCTTACTTCGTTCCGTCTGCACTCTTGGACGTTACGTGGCTCGTGACCCTCTACGAAACCCACGTAACACAATTTAAGAGGGTTTGGGGACGGTCGAGTAGTATTCAGATGAATAGACATTTTACTCCGGGTCTCTCCTTTTCCTTGTACAGGTTTCAGTTTATCGGAAATCCACTATCCTAAGGTTGTACTCGGACAGGTTGAGGTTTCGGGTCTTACAATAATGATAATGTATTATTTTTCATTGTTCTAAGTAGATTCTAGTAGTTTACTTTAACTACGAGTAAATTTTCGTAAAATCACATAAAAAGGTGGTCCTCCTTATGTTTCACCCATGTCGCCTACAGATATTGTAGGATGACTTCACGATTATCTTATGCATTGACACTGTCTTAACGACTTAGTCCTTTACTTCCGAACACGGACTGGACCTGATCCCTAGAGTCTCTAGAGGTTCCACGGGACCCTAAAACGTCTGAACCAAGATATGGTCGTCTTAGGTAGAATGGATGTACCAAAGGACACGCTCAAAAGAACTTTTTCTGTTTCCTTTTAGGGTGACGAAAAGGAGGTGGAATTCGGAGGCGGGACCGCGTGATCTTGTGTCCGCACTGTAGGGACTGTTGAGTGGCTAGTAGAACTCAGAAGGCTGAGACAGGTACTCGTCCCGTCTTTACTACAAGGGTCCGTTCTGTCTGTCTGACGGTTCCTTCGACTGTTCCATTTAGTCCTTCAGCAACAGAACGAGATTCAGGTATACCGTCGGGAGGAAGACAAGGTCTTTCCACTGCAACTATTTTACTGTCAACTACTTGAATACAACTATCTCCAGACGCCTCTCTTCCTTTGTGCACCAAGTACACTTTGTCCCCAACCCCTCCCCCTCTCACGACCCCTCTACACCCCGTCTCCGTCCCTGACCTCAATAAGGGGAAGGAGCCCGTCCGTCGTGGTGGGGGTCGTGAGTCTGTTTCAGTTCCATTGTGCACCACCACTGTTTGCATCTGTCGTATAAATTTTCGTGTCTACAGTGAAACACCTGCTTCCAGACATATCAGTTTCGATACCAAAAAGGTCATCAGGACAAGTCTATACTCTCAACCTGGTATTTCTTTCGACTCGTGGTTTTTTGTCTACGAAGGTTTAATACCACAACCTCTTCTGAGAACTCCCAGGGAACCTGAAGTTCCTCTAGTTTGGACAACTAAGATTTCCTTTAATTAGGACTTATAAGTAACCTTCCTGACTACGACTTCGACTTTGAGGTTATGAAACCGGTGGACTACACCTCTCGGATGAGTGACCTTTTCTAGGACTACGACCCTTTCTGACTCCCGTCCTCCTCTTCCCTCACTGTCTCCTCCTCTACCAACCTACCGTAGTGGTTGAGTTACCTACACTTAAACTCGTTTGACACCATCACTTTATGTCCCTTCGGACCGTACGACGTCAGATACCCTGACGTCTCAGTCTGTACTGAATCGTTGACTTGTTGTTATTGTTGTCCCCGGTTCCATGTTTACATCGACGACGGCGACGACGATTCGGTGAAGTCAGCACAGGCTGAGACGCGCTGGGGTATCTGCCGTCGGGTGGTCCGTGGGGACAGGGACCCTAAGAGGTCCGTTCTTGTGACCTCACCCGACGGTAGAGGAAGAGGTTACGTACTTTCACTTTTCACTTTCACTTCAGCGAATCAACACAGGTTGAGAATCGATGGGGTACCTGACGTCGGGAGGTCCGAGGAGGTAGGTACCCTAAAAGGTCCGTTCTCATGACCTCACCCCACGGTAACGGAAGAGGGTGTCTACATCGTTCTTTAGAAATTTTTATATTGTTGAACACATTCAAAGAGATTCGTTTTCCTTTACCTTACTTGTAGGTAACTCCCTGTACACATTCATCTTGTAGAAAGTTCGGTCAATTGTCGGGACAAACATAGTTGTTATACTGTGACTCCGGGTGGGACGGACCCCATGAGGAAGTTCCTAAGGGTCGAATATTCTCCGTAACTGGTCTCTTAACCCAGGTCTAACTCGACCAGTGTTTTTGGACTCGTACGAAGATTTATTTGTGGTAACCGAGTCACCAACACCCCCAATCCGTCCTTTATCTACTGAACCATCTCATTTTTATGAGACGTACTACAATGTTACTACGTATAATAGGTACGTAGTTTCGGGTAACTTGCCTCTTGTGGTTCTTGTTTCCGGAAAGGGAGGGGATAACGAGACCTTCAGACAAGGATAGAGATTGATTTGAAACTCTGGATCTTCGAACCCGTCTTTACACACTCCTTTCTTCTTGTTGCACTTCTCACACCTTAAAATTTAAAACTAAATGAGAAAACACCCTCCACGAAGTATTTACCCTCTTCCGTTACCGTGGGGTGAGGTCATGAGAACGGACCTTTTAGGGTGTCTGTCTCCTCGGACCATCCGACGTTAGGTACCCCGACGATTCTCAGTCTGTGCTGACTCGCTGAAGTGAAAGTGCGTAACCTCTTTCTTTACCTTTGGGTGAGGCCACAAGAACGGACCTCTTAGGATCCCTGTCCCCCTTGGACCACCCGACGGCAGATACCCCAGCGTGTCTCAGCCGGTGCTGACTTCGCTGAATCGTCGTCGTCGTCGAAGTATTTGCTTACGTGATTATACATACACCTTAGATCTTTTTACGATGTCTACTTGGATAAGTGTCCCGTCCTTGTCTCTGTGTCTACGTCTCTTGTCCGCACACCTGGCTCCCACCCCCTTCCCCTGTTTGACCCGGCACCGTGACTGTATGTGTGCGGTGGTCCGCACCTTGTCCTCGACGCCCTTCGCGACCTGCCGTACCCTCCGAGTCGAGTCCCGAGACCCGACCGGATCTCCCGTCCCACCACCCTCCCTCCGAGCCCTCTCTTCCCCGTATACTTGTGTGTCTCGACTGAGTGCGACAACACGTCGTCTTTGGTCGTGTCGTGACATTTCGTCAATACGAGGTTAATTTTTGAAAATTTTAATTTTTTGTTTTCGGAATGATACGTTTTTTTCTTATTTGGAGTCGCACTTGATACCTGAAACCCACTACTACAAGTAAATAATATTGTTTCCATGGTGGGACCACCCCCTACAACTAGTACCACGTCCGATACCACATACTCCTCCGTCGTATACCTTTAAGGACATAGAAAGAAGATTAAAACACTATTTGGGTTTTGAAGAGAATTTTTTCTACTTCAGAATTTTTTAATTATTTTATTCGTAAACGAAACCTTGGTCAAAGTACAAGAGACCATGGAAGATTGTAGTCGACAAGATCTTCTTTCTAGTGATATATCCGAGAGGCGTTTGGACCCAAACCCTTGACCGAGTCACCGACCGGGAGAAATTGGAGGGACTCGAAGACGGATATTTCAGTCTCCTTTGTGGATTACTATCGGTGACGAAGGGTCGAGACTATAAAGTACTGATGTTCACAAACGTTTTAGGGTTAGAGGGGTGCACCGTGTCACATTTCTTAGGTGGACGGTTGTGTCCTCTAAGTCCTCTGGACCCAAGTCGGGGACTCAGTACTTCTAGGGGACCTCCTCCCGTACCTAAGGACAGACCCTTTAGGGTACCTGTCTCCTCGGACCTCCTGATGTCAAGTGCCCCAGTGTTTGTCAGCCTGGGTTGACTCGAGAGTGAGTGGATGGTGCAATCCGCCACGTATAGATACCGTATAATTCAAATTTTTTCGTCACAGTGTTGTTACACTCGATACGTTAGTTAAATGAAAATTTGTTTGTTTATACAATGGATACACTTATTTGTACTTTTCAAACGTTCCTGTGACAATACATCGTCGAGGGAGGCCTTTTTCTTCTTTTCTAAAGTCTTCAGTTCGCGGTCTACCTTTGTTCCAAAATCAAGTCGAGACACAGGAAGGATTACAAACTTGAAGACGTTACTAGTATATATTCAAAGTATTGAAAAAATTTACAATCCTTCTCATCATTCCTGTCTGGGATGATTTACTTAACGGTACGACGGGTACAGACGTATGTGTACCTACTCACACTTGCACGTCTGAACTGACGTGGACGCATGTATATGACACACGGCCGTATGTCGCCTATATACAAGCACTTAATACGTATCACACATGCTTGTAGATACAGTATGACACAATACACTCTTGTATATTTATATATATCGCGGACACACGTACGATTCAACGAAGTCACAATAGGTTGAGAAACGCCGGGATACCTGATGTCGGGAGATCCGAGGAGACAGGTTTCTCTAAGAGGTCCCTTTTTAGGACCTCACCCAACGGTGCGGGAGGAGGTCCCTAGAAGGACTGGGTCCCTAACTTGGACACCGAGAATACGGAGGACGTAACCGTCCTCCTAAAAAATGGTGATCGCAGTGGACCCTCCGGGTATATATATATATATATATCAAGTATGTATGTTTCATATGTCTGTGTATTTCAATGAACCCGAACGACGACGACGATTCAACGAAATCGGCATAGGCTGAGACACGCTGGGGTATCTGCCGTCGGGCGGTCCGAGGGGACAGGGACCCTAGGATGTCCGTTCTTGTGACCTCACCCAACGGTAAAGGAAGAGTTACGTACTTTCGCTTTTCACTTTCACTTCACAATAATTTAATATACTTATGTATATAAGTATCTTAAAATATATATATTATATTTTAAAATTACTTTATCGTCTAAACTAGAAACTTTAAGGATTTTATAAAATGTATTTATTATACATGAACGACTGTAACCTTTTTTCTCTTTCTCTCGTTCGTTTCTCCGTAGTGACTTTGAACTTTCTTCTTTTATTTTCTATACGGTTTCTGCTTTACATGTTTTGAGTGGTTATAAAAAAATTCAAGTCCGATTTTTATTTAATCTTTCCATTCAAGGTATTACCTGATAAACTTCTGGTTCCCTATAAATCTCTGGTCTATAACTTAACAAACTCTAACCACAGTACTTCCCCTTTTTCTACAAGAGCGTACTTCGGTTCAAAGGGAGTGAACAATAGACACCCCCTTAACAATAGACACCGGAATTACATTCAACGAATTCGAAGACAAAGGGATCAACATTCTACACCTACAACCATGTAAAGAATGAACTCTGTCATAGCCACTTCGGGGACCATTTCGAGTCAATCAAAGGAACTTTGGGTCGAAGTGAACCATAATTAAGTATTTCTCTCGTCATTTTTATTACTCACTCTCTCTCCACCTTAAAACACTAAAAAAAAATTAGTACCTTCAGACTTTACCACATTAAAATTTTATAAGAATAGAATAAAGTACGTACTTCGAACTTTTCTACGTCAGAAAGGAAAAGTACATAATAGTACTCTTAAAATACAAAATTCAAATACAAAATTCAAAGTTTAATACGATCCAGAAGTTCTTACATGAGGTCCGTATTATGTAGTGGGAGAACCTTACGATAAAAAAAATTTAGACCCAGTATTAAACAAGGATGTCTCTGGGACTCGTATATCGTAGTCAGAACAACTCTAGTCTTGTGAACGGGTCACGAAAATAAAGATAAAATGTACACTAGTTTGACTCTAAGTTTGTCTAATTTACTAAACCGTACCGTTGAAGAAACACGGGACGTACCCCGTTCTTGGGTTCTGAGTCGTGTGTGTGGTCACTTGTGAAATGATGAGGATTTCGAATACCGACTCGTCAGCCTGTTAAAGATCTGTGGTTCGAGTGGGACAAGTACGAGAATGGACACAATATTTTCTACCAACTAAGTTACCACGTCAAAAACTTTATCCATAGTCAGCTACATTGTAGGAGTTTTATCGTGAGTAGTTTATTGCACAGGAGTTTCTCATGTACAAATTTCATGTAGAAACACTTGGATACCCCTTTTTTTTATCGAGGGTTTACTAAGTAGGTCCTTTTTTTTTTTTTCCTCTGAACTCTGATTGTGTCTTTTGTGTCTTTCCGTCTTCTTCTTCTTAGCGTTTGATTTTCCAAGATCGTGTAATAAAAGTTGGGTTTGATCAAGGGGAAAAGAAGTGACACATAAATATTTGTCTCTCCTCGGAGTCCTGACACCCTCGACTGCAAATCAGGTCCATGCGTGTCCCAAGATCCGTAGTTAGGTACTAAGGGTTTTCGTCTAAGTACCCGAAAAACGTAGTCTTAGTACCTTTCTACTTTATCGCACTACACTTTTATAAGTATTATAGAGTCAAATCCTCGAAATTTTTGTCCTTATAGGGAATCGACCAGAACTTTCCAAATTTCCGTTATCTGCATACTCCCGGAGTCTTAAAAACAAAAATTTTAACTTGGTTGTTTTTACACCCCCTTATATTCGTTACAATAGGTGTGACAACTTGTATTAACCACGTCCGAGAAACCTCTCGTCGAAACGTTTTAACTTTACATGATAGGGAAACTGGATCCTTATGGTGGAGATGTTTAAACATGTGTATGAACGAGTACGTAAGTTTCTCTACGTAAGTGACTGGGAGTGACGTTATAACGACTATTGTCGTTACCGAATGATCTTTCTATCTACCTATCTATCTATCTGCTATCTATTATCTATCCCGTGTCCATTTACTATCCTCTCTGTCTATTATCTACTGTCTATTCCATCTGTCTACTATCTCTATTACCTATCTATCTATCTGTCCATGGTGTGTATCGGTAGGTGGATTAACAATATTGCCGATGTCCACGAGTCCACGAGTCGACGCAGGTCGAGAAACGCTGGGGCACCTGGCGCTGGGTACCCCACCGAGCCACCATTTCTTCGGTGCACGGCTGCGTCCTCTACGTCCTCTGGGTCCACGTTGGGGATCGAGTCCTTCTCGGGGACCTCTTCCTTTACCCTAGGGTGAGGTCATGAGAACGGACTCTTTGGGGTACCTGTCTCCTCGGACCACCCAATGTCAGGGACTCCAGCCTGTCTCAGTCCGTGCTGGCTCGTCGACTCCTGGGCATCGGTAACATTATCAGTCCGTCTAGACACACAGAATTAGACCTTGGTGCAAATTCTACATAACAATTGACTTTTTTTCATTTCTTCACGTCGTACTATAAGTGTCGTACACTCAAAGAAAGCACACTCTTTCCTATGCCGTGTATGTCGACGTTCACGTAGCGTGTGTGGACCTCTCTCACGGTGTCTGTACCCGCCCACACACACCGGGACCCCTCCACGTGGTCCCCGACTTTCCCTTACACAAGTAGTGAGTCGACATAGGCTGAGAAACACTGGGAAGCCTGACATCGGGTGACCCGAGTCTTTTTAAAAAGAAATAGGGTTCACACATATTATGAAAAAGTGAATATTGGCTTTGTCGGTCATTCTCCGTTTTGGGGACCTATTAACACTCCGTGTCGGGTACCGGTCTCGACAACGTGCGGAAGTTGAGGATGTGTTTGAATTTTCCTTTTTCGTCGTCCTGTGAAGTTTTGTACCTGAGGTGTGTCCCTGTAGTCGGAGAGGACCGACACGCAGGGTTCGGACCAATCCGATAATTCACTCTTTGGAAACCGACACAGAAGTAAACACTTCTTAAAGTTGGGGTAAGTAAGTAAGTAGACAGATACGTAAGTGACTAAGTCAGAGTTCGTTTCAAAATGGCTCCCACCGTAATCCACGATGCTCATGTCTGTCTTTTCTGTGTCATGGACGGGAGTTCGGATTACCCCTTCTCTCTGCCTCGGTTGTCTGTTAATGTCAAGTCACCCCTGGGTCTCCGTCGTGTCCCGTGACCCCTGGTGACGACGAGGAGTCCCGGTGGTCCAGTGAGGTAGGTGGTCGTGTGTGCTACCGGTCCCGGGGAATGAGAAGTGAGAGTCGATGCAAGATGACTCTTGGGAGTGGATCTTGGTGTAGAATAATCGAAACTGTTTTTCTGGAGAGTCGTTATTCTTCCGGACCCTGTCACGAAGAGTTCCCCTTCAGGGGTCTTGTGAACGTAGTCTTATTTTATCCCTCTGTCTGACCCTCTCATCGTAACCGGATGTAGGTGATGGGACACCCCCGAGTCTACCACTGCTTAGACGGACGCCACGTCCTCTGGGTCCAAGCTAGGGACCCAGCCCTTCTAGGGGACCTCTTCCCTTGCCGTTGGGTGAGGTCGTAAGTACGGACCTCTTAGGGTACCTGTCTCCTCGGACCACCCGATGTCAGGTACCCCAGCGTATCTCAGTCTGTGTTGACTCGTTGATTACGAAAGTGAAAAGTACACATTCTGTTTATCGATCGTCCTTCGACGACACTTCGTGTCCTCGAGTCGACCACAGGACACTACTGGAACTCCCCACCCTACACCCCCCCACCCTCCCTCCGAGTTCTCCGTCCCTAAATACATATGTATTCCAATGTGTCGTCCTTGGTTGTGTTGTAGCATTTCGTTAATATGAGGTTGGAAATTTTCCATTTTACTTGACTGCATTGAATCCATGTGTGTGTTTTTTATTATTATTTTACCCTCCAATAATGCTTTCTACCCTCAAGAGAAGGTTGGACGTGGAGAACTTGATATTAGTGGTCTCCTTCTACGGTCTAATAATGTGAAATCCTATACATTCTTAGAGACTAGTTCTTTCGGTTTAACAAAAGTTGTCAAAAAGAATCCCAATTTAAACTTAGCCGGAGGTTTTCGATGACGACTTGAGAAGGATAAAGATACCTTTTTGACTAGTGGTTCGGAAAACAATGTCCTTCTACCGAGACTAAAGTTTTAATTACATTAAACATACGACTGACATAAATGAGCCCTTTCGATAAGGACCTCCGACAGAGTCCAGAAACGGGCAGAATTATATAGGAAGAGAAATTATGTCATTACCCGACCACTACACCGGAGGCCACTATAAAATTACAAGACGGCTTCCACCCACTCTTTCTTCCCGGTATTTAGTATTGTCCAGACTGTGGCCGTCTGGAATTTTACATAGAGGTTCACTCAATATTTTTCGGTTTCAATATTTTCCTCTCTATTTTCCTCTTTTCCGGTTCCGTATAAAATACTCAGAAAATATATTTAGTAGAGGAGGCTAGAGATTAAATATATGACTTGACCAGGTTCTACGAAGTGAGTCTCCAGAGTTTCCGACTTTCTTTTCAATTGTCTTCATCGAACACCTTGGGAAGGAAATTCCTTTGTCTTCGGTAACCACTAGGTCTCGGACACCACCTTAATAATGATGGTTGTGAAATAAAGTCAATGGGAGTCGGTCACGAAGTAGGTGGTCCACTAGATTTGATATGGTCTTCGGCGTCGATGTGTCAGTGGTACTAAATCTGAACTTACCCGAGTGCGAGTTCTTTGAGTTTTGACTTCCCCCTTTGTTCTTTGGACTGTTAATCTTAGACCGCACTATTGATAGCTCGAGTCTGTATGCATCCTGAGGGGACCTCCACACCACTTATTCCCAGGCGGACGGTTGTGTCCCCTGAGTCCAAGTCCGGGACCAGGCCCTTCTAAGGTGGACGACGCCTCGGCGGTTCGGGAGTCCGATGAGGACTCGGGCACACGGACGTCGGACACGAGGCGTGTTCTCTCCGGTGGTGTGAGTCTTCAATTGCGTGTGCCGCTTCTCGTCGGGGGTGAGCGGCGTTGATCTCTTTCTGATAATCCTTTTTGTTACTTCTGAGTCGCACTGGTCTATATTTGACAAAAAGATTTTTCTAATCTCTATTCGGTGTTCTAGGGATGTCTCCCCGTGAATACTATGTCAGCCCATGTGGTACTATAATCGAAAAGGAATTCCTATTTATTTTCGATAGGTTCGGTTCTACGTCTCGTTCACTTAGGGTCCGTTTCCCTTCTCGTATACGATTCCGTGTCTCCGTACTATGTATGACAGATGGGAAGTTGACTGAAAAACAATTCGCATTTAAGAGAAAGTGTAGTAAATATAGTGGAAAGTCTCTCTTTCATTTGTTTCCCAGATAAAAGGGTTTCGAGTGTGTGTGCCTGGCAGGATGTTATTCGGAAGGTGTATGTCACTTTATTTTATCTTTGAAAAGACCCTTTCTGGGCCTTGAGATCAAAGAGTGTGTAATAGACTATAGTCCAGGATTAGACTCTACTTCGTTTCGTCCTTACTCTTTTGGTGGGTGTAGTCCCCTGAAGGAACCGTCCGATTCTGAAGCGGAAGGTTCCGTCCCCCACTCCCAAGCTAGGGACCAGTCCCTCGGTCGCGGAGTGTACGGAGTACCGGTTTGGGGTTGTATTTCGTCTGCGTTATGACATTGTTTAGTCGTTTCTGAAAATTCTACCAGGTGCATTTTCCCTAGAAATTCTTTTTTTCTTTTAGTGAAGTCTTCTATGTACGAACCCGAGTAAAACGAATTTCTTACTTCCTTTGTCTCCCAGAAAACAAATGTTGAAGACACGTTGAAGAATTTAAGAGATATATTGAGATTCATTGAAGAATTTAAGAGGTGTGTATCCGTAGTCCGAAAATGAAGTAGAGACTGTGATGGAAGGTTTTTTACTTCTTATCTCAAGTCGAAAATCCTGAGAGTAATTTTCTAAAGTCCGTTCAGAGAAGAGGAGACGTCCGAACATAAAATTTTAGAAATTTTATTGTAATAACTCCTCTACTGAAAAAGGCCACGATCATAAACCAAAATATTTACTCTCCATAGAAATGATATTCATCGGACCCTTTCTTTCCTCATCTCAATCCTCTACCGGTAGTTTACCAACTTTATGACAAAGTACCTCTTCGTCTGCATATACTACCCTTTATGGTCGCGACACAGAAGGTCTGTCTGAGAGATCCCTGTTTAGGAATACGGAGTCCCCTAGACGGTCATTTAGGTTGAATGAGAGAGGTAGAAGAGAATGCGAATGTCGGTGGATTCACGACTCTAGTGGTATAGATTGGGACAGAGAAATGTGCCTAGGATCTTGTAAAGAATTTTCTCCCATATTGACTTTTCCTCGTCCTATGATACCAGGAACGGAGGGTACAGGAGTCGGATGGAAGACAGACACCTTTTTGAAATCGGTTTCTCATTCAAGGCAGTCTCTTCACTTTTGTACGTCTTTGTTCCCTTTTGTCAGTTGCCTCCCGTTCACTATTATTAAATCGGTAATGTGTACCAGTCCCCGGAATAGAGGGAGAGTTCCGGATAAGTGGTATAAGACTCGGTACAGGCACTCGACAGAATACCTATGCCTACGGGGGTGGTCCACCTCTCCAACGGACGTACTACTGGTCTGATCGGCACTGCACGCGACAGTGTTAAGAATCTTCACCGGAGTTTCTTGACCTTTGTTTGGTTAGGACCTCGGCTTCTAGTTGACGTGAATTATGTCAGTTCTATGGTGACCCGTCTGGTGACTACTGGTTAAAGTTCCACTGACAGTCGGTTGGCATGACAAAGACGTACATCGGGGGAGGGAGGCAGACATTTTCGAGAACGGGAGACTAGCAGTCACACCCCTCGAACCGGAAGCCTATGTACAGGTGGAGGAGGGGAACGGGGTTGCGACTCAACGGTCGTAGACTTTCTTTCGTTTGAAAGGAAAGACGGTTGGACCGGAGACATAACCGAAAACTCGTCACTCGTCGGTCTGGGGTGAAAGTCAATGTATTGGAACCACGTACGTGCACACACACACACACACACACACACACAATCAGCGAGTCTACACAGGGTGAGAAACACTAGGGTATCTGATCTCGGGTGGTCCGAGGAGACAGGTACCTTAAGAGGTCCGTTCTTATGACCCCACCCAACGGTAAGGGATGAGATCCCCTAGAAGGGTTGGGTCCCTAGCTTGGGCCCAGAGGACGTCACGCCCGTCTAAGAAATACCAGACTCGGTGGTACCGAGTCGGTGTATTGTGGTGTATTGGAACTATGGTTTCTAGTTATACTTATCATATTCCTTTTATATGTGGTTAGAGTAAATTTACGTTTTTGGGATTTATCTTGTATTCATCAAGACACACACACACACACACACACACACACAGACACACGTGCGTGTGCACGTACGAGTCAGCACAGGTTGAGACGCTGGGGTCCCTGACGTCGGACGGTCCCGAGGAGACAGGCACTCTAAAAGGTCCGTTCTTATGACCCCACCTAACGGTAAAGAATGAGGTGCCCTAGAGGGTCTGGGTCCCTAGTTTGGGTGTAGAGAAAGTAGAGGACACAACCGTCCGTCTAAGAAGTGTTGATCACGGTGAACCTAAAATCGTTTACGTAGGTAGCGATGCCGTGGTACGTCTGACAAAGGTGACTCGAGACGAATAAATAGGTATGAAGGGAGGGGCGATCGGAGACCGTTGGTGACTGTACGTATCAAAACGCAAAAGTCCTTACTATATGTCAACTTTAGTATTTGGAAAAATCTCTCCAAAGAAAGTGAATCCTTGTACGTAAATCCAAAGAGTTGCAGAAAAATACTGAACCGGGGAATGAAGAAACCGTGATTTATTATAAGGTCCCGGTCATACATGGTGTCAACTAAATAGGTAAGTGGATGTGTTCCTGTAGAACCTAGTGACGATCTATTGTCCCATCAAGACCGTCTACCATATACCCTGTAGAGACACTGAAGGAACTTTAAAGTGACACTTGCATTTGTCGAGACTTTTATTAGAATTGTTTTATTATTCGACTTTTGGTTAGACTTTATAAACGTGTTAAAAGACATCTTTTATTTTTTATTTCCTGTACACACAACGGAGGTGTAAAACTGTCAATACTTATTTTGTCGATATTTGTAGATTTGTTGTACTTTTTCTTATGATCATTTAGTTTAAACAGCTACATAATGGTAAAATTTTTTAGTGTACCTTACTAGTTCTATATAGGGTCCTTAATTCATGTCAACTTATAGGTCTTTTTTATGATGAAATTAGATAGTATAATTATCCAGGTTCCTCTTTCGGTATACTAACAGTATTCTCTACGTCTTCTATTGTCTGCGTACACTGTCTAAGTCGTACGGAAGTACTACTAGTGAGAGTCGTATGAATTTTCTCTTAAAGGAATTGAAATATTTCTTCTGGTTAGTTTTGTGTCGTTCACAGTCTGAAGTTTCATTCTGTGGGTTTAATGGGGGTGACTTCAGTCCTATGGGTAATCGTGACTGTAATATTAGTTGTGTTATGATATGGAGTTAATTTTTATAAATTTTATTTTCTTCATTTACCGGATTTTTATTGTTTTTTTTTGATTAACGTTTTAAATATCATACTCTTCATATGTAAGTGTAGACATTGTTTCACACTATAAATGGATTTTGAATTTCGTGTGTTTTCTTCCGACATGTCACAAATGTCTATGTGTTTATGTACCCTTTCACATTTTTGTGTGTACGCACATTTTGTGGCTCAAATACTGACACCACTAGTACTGAGGAACCCTCCTTCTTTTCGTTGTAGTTTTTCTCGTTGGCTCACTCGCTACAAATTAGATGTAATTTTAGACTTCAGTCACACTTTCAGCGAGTCAGTACAGATTGAGAAACACTGGAGTACCTGATATATCATGTACCTTAAGAGGTCTGGTCTTATACCTTCGTTCATCGGAAAGCAAAGAGGTCCCCTAGAAGGGTTAGGTCCCTAGCTTGGATCCAGAGGGTGTAACGTCAGCATTAGAAATGGGCAACTCGGTGTTCCCTTCGGGAACACCCAGGACCTCACCCATCGGATAGAGAAGAGGTCCCCTAGAAGGGTTGGGTCCCTACCTCGGGTCCAGAGGGCGTAACGTCCGTCTAAGAAGTGGTCGACTCGGTGTTCCCTTCGGGTTTCAGTCACGTCGCATCAAGTACTAAAATGTTTCGATCCACGAGACTTATCCCAACAACACAATAAGACACAAGAAACATATAAACTATTTAAAGTACTACATTATTTTTTCTTTTCTTTCCTCTGTTTTGTTAACAATATCCGTCTACTGTCCCGACAATCTTGATTATTTTCTCGAGTCGAGTTTGTAGGGGTCTAGTCGTCCTAAAGACAACTAGACGTTATTATTAGACCCATTTCCAGACTACCTTCTTGTCGGTGGGGTAAAAATCATCGATAAATCAACATTTTACCCGAAGGGTGCACCAAGGCACCCATTCTTAGACGGACGCCAAGTCCTCTACGTCCAAACTAACGACCTATCCCTTCTAGGGGACCTCCTACGGTACCGTTGGGTGAGGTCATAGGAACGGACCCCTTAGGGTGACCTGTCTCTTCGGACCTCCCGATGTCAGGTACCCCCTGTGTCTTGACCTGTACTGACTTCGTTACGTGATACGTGCGTACTCGTCAGCATTTTATAAGTCCTTCTTCGGGATATTCTTGATACGTCTTGGGTCTAATTTAAAGATTTAATACGACTCCATAAAATCATCACCCGAAGGGACAACTGAGACACCATTTCTTCTGTACCCAAACTAGGGACCCAGTCCTTCTTCGGAACCTCTTCCTTTACCGTTGTGTGGGGTCATAAGGACGCACCCTTGACGGTACCTGTCTCCTCGGACCGTCCGATGGCAGGCACCCCAGCGTTTTCTCAGTCTGTGCTGCATCGTTTATTTGTTGTAGTTGTCATTAAAGTCGTTGGGACTTCGCACTGCCTGCAAAATAGAGTTATAATACTGAAAGACTACACGTCTCCGAACGTGTCCAGTCTCTCCCAATCGATCAATGACTGGGTAGTTCCGAACCTTGCATCTCGGGGTTCAGAACCGATGAAGGAGTCTGGACTTCGGTCTTTCATTCAAATTGTGTAAAGGGTAGGAACCGTCGAAGTGTCTCGCAATAACGGGAATTTGTGTGGGTGACGTCTACTTATTTTAAAAACGATTACGGAGTGATTTTTCTCGAAAATTGACACACACACCGTACAGTGATACTGCGTACTTTAGTTGGAAGAGAGAAGATCTGAAAGAAAGAGAAACGAGAGGGACGATTTTCATTAGAAGGGGGTACACACCATCGATTATTTCATTTATTAAAATGGGTTTAAAAATCAGTCGTTTCACACCTATTTGAGTTTTCCGCTGACGACCATTCTCACCCCTGTTACGATTGCTTACACTTCGTAAATTGAACAGTTCTCCGAGTTCTAAGGGTGGCCACTCTACAAAAGATCAAACACTGGTCGTCTACCGTCGTATTGAGTTCTTTTTGTTTGTTTGGGTGTAAGTCAAGGAATCTCAAAGGTTCCAAGGATTAGAAAAAACTTAACACCACGATCTCTTCTGAGAACTCTCAGGGAACTTGTCGTTCCTTTAGTTTGGTCAGTTAGGGATTTCCTTTGGTTAGGACTTATAAGTAACTTTCCTGACTACGACTTTGACTTCGAGATTATGGAACCGGTGGACTACGTTTCTCGACTGAGTGACCTTTTCTGGGACTACGACCCTTTCTAACTTCAGTCCTCCTCTTCCCCTACCGTCTCCTACTCTACCAATTTACCATCGTACCTGAGCTACCTGTACTCAAAGTCGGTTGAGACTCTCTAACACTTCCTGTCTCTTCGGACCACCCGACGTCAAGGGCCCCAGTGTCTCAGTCTGTGCTGAATCACTGACTTGTTGTTGTATACTCTAATAGATGTTTTATTAGTCGGAATCAGTCGGAACAATAGTAGCAGTAGTGGTAGCGGTGATATCATTGTGGCGTTGTCTCACAGTGACTTGTCTCCGCTGAAGTGTCTACCTCAGAGAAAATTGCTTAAACAGAGGGGTACCTTATTGTAGTATGGTCTCCCTGTAGATCGGTAGATATTGTAGGGAATGAAAAGTTGTGAAAGTTTCGTAAGATTATTTCTTCCCGTTGTAAAGTAGAAGAAGAAAAAAAACCACCCCCCAACCAGGGACACGACCCAGAAGGACGTTTAGTGTCCGAAAAAGAAAGAAAAGTAGATCACGAATTGACGGAGTTCCGTACACCCTAGAATGAAGGACCTCGTCCCTAGTTTGGACTCAGGGGACGTAACCTTCCTCCTAAGCATTGACGACCTAGTGGTCCCTTCAGGGTTCTTTCCGTTGGAGAGAAGGAACCGTTACGGTTGCGTTCTAGAGACCGAAATATGTCTTCTCGGGGTTGTCACTCTTTAGGGCCCCCCCTAATGGTGGGTGGTGGTTGGTAGTCGGAACCTTGACGGTAGGAACTTCACCGGTGAGAGTCGTCTAAGGTCACCGGGTTCACAGGGGTCGCTCCCGCACACGTGTGTGCCCGTACATTTGCGCCTCTACAAACACTGACTCGGAGCCGTAAAATTTTGTAGTAGACTTTCAGACTTAAGACGCACACGACTGTCAGTGCGGATTGCAAGGAAGGAGTTTCCGGAATATAAATATCTTTATTGTAAGGAGAAAAGTATAGTGTGAAAGAAAGAGTAGGATTTATTGGCTCTTGTAAACGATTCCAGACCGGTCATTGTATACCTGATCTGCCGGGTTCTGGGGGAGGAACCTGAAGTAGGTCTGTGCATGAAGAAAGGGTGTCACCGATTCTCAGTTGCCCGTGTCAGTGAACCTGTGTATCGACCCACACCCGACCTTTTCGTCTCGACCGTAACCTCCTCTCGTGGGGACCGTTATTAAGAACGTGTCCACGTACTTGATTCCCCGGAGCAGATAGTGGTTGTGACTTGACGGACCCGACACCCCAAAGACCACATCGGGAGGGGACTGGGTCACTTGAACGATTCCTATTAAGTTCTACCGTTTGTCGTCTCCACTTTTACGAGTCGAATCACCTAGTGCACCGAACCTCCCTTGACAGGACTGGGTAAACCCCGGTAACCTCCGTTGGAGTTCCTCCGTAAGAATTTCGGGTCGCCAGACCTGATAGGTAGAGTCACAAGGTCCTCATCTTTCTCCTCAGTCTGACTTCTTCTCCAGACAGACGCTCTCACGACAACACAGGTTGAGAAACGTTGGGATACCTGATACATCGGACGGCCCGGGGAGACAGGTACCCTAAGAGGTCCGTTCTTGTGACCTCACCCAACGGTAAAGGAAGAGGTCCCCTAGAAGGGCTGGGTCCCTAACTTGGGCAGAGGGACACACAGAGGATGTGACGTCCACCCGAGAAATGGTGACTCGGTGGTCCCTTTGGGACTTCTCCTGTACCCGTCCTGAAAAAATTGTGACGAGATTAAAAAAAGGGGTTTCCTGTTGTTGTGAGAACTACCCTTTCCCGGTACGGCTATTCTGTGAACCTCCATTCTAGAAGGACTGGGTCCCTAGTTTGGGTGTAGAGGACGTAAAGTCCTCCTAAGAAATGGGTGACTCGACAGCCCCTTCGGTCATTATCCACTTTCTTATAGTATTTTATCACAGTATAATCGGAACCCGAACGACGACTTCTTCGTAGGTCTTAGTTTCTTTTTCGAGTTGTTAGTCCGACACTCAACCACGGCCTGGAGACCCGGGAGGGAGGTCCGTCCGTAGTAACTCCCCGAGAGACTCTAGAGTCTGTTCTGTCGGACCAACTGGGAGGAACTAGTTAGTTGGGCTCGGTCCTACTACCCCCTAACGTGCGATCTCTGTCCCGGTGGTCCCCCATGACAGCTCAGAGACCGTCGGATCCGGTTTCCACTATAAGATGGGTAGAGTCTCGAGTTAGGGGTGGTATAACTTAAGAATAGACCGGTTACGGAGGGAGGGGTTCTGTCATGGGTGTGTGTGAGGAGAGCTAGATTCCTTTCAGGTGCCAGGGAGTGAATGAACAGTAAGTGTTCAAAGGGCACAACCACTTAGACTAAAAGGTAGCACTTCAACTAACACTGTGGCATGTGTACGAGCAGCACTTTGTGGAAGTAAAACCTGAACATGCGAAGTAGAACTTTTATGGCCTAGTACAGCCCCTTGGTTTGACAGTCAGGTATCATTGACATTAGCTCTTCTTTCTTATAACCTCGTCGTTGTGGTAGTCTCAGACGTAAAGACTGTACTACATTTAGTTCGGGTAAAATTTACTCAGTCATACCAAGTAATCTTTTATATTGAGTATATTTATCTAGATTACCTTGTTTCAGTGTCAGCAGAGGTATCTACGGTTTTTCCGTGAACTATTTTTTTTTTGGTGTACGTAAGAACTAATTTTGCGGTCATCTAATCTTTAAGTACGCATGAAGGAATCGCACATTTTTATATATAGCACGACCACCAAATCAACGATTCAACACAGACTGAGAACGCTAAGGTACCTGATTCGGGTGGTCCGAGGAGACAGGTACCCTACGGGTCCGTTCTTATGACCTCACCCAACGGTACGGGAGGAGGTCCCCTAGAAGGACTGGGTCCCTAGTTTGGGTCCAGAGGTCGTAACGTCCGTCTAAGAAATGGTAGACTCGGTACTCCCTTCGGGTTTTATATATATTTATATAGAGTTGAGTTTTCCTTCCTAGAAAGTTACCCCCTTTGTGACGCCAGTGAGGGTGATTGTATTCTTTATTCTGGTCCTATGGGTACAGTAGTGATGATAGATTGTGATGCAACATCACAATCGATTGAGTCAATTAATTCAATCAGAATTGAGTCGATGCGTTCTTTTTCTTGTATCCTTGTGTTTCAATGTTTCGTTTGTCATTTTGATATAAACGTCTGCTGTAAAATATGGATTTTAGAGTTCTAGTGGTCGAGTTTTGTTTACCGGTACTTTGCATGTTTTTACTACGAGGTGGGGTGAGTATTGGGCTTTCACTTTCAATTTTGGTGTAACACAATAGTGAGAGCGGGTGGTCTGGGCTTTGGAACTTCAAACGTTTTTGAGACGACCACTCCGACGTCCATTCGTCCACGAGAATACGTAACGACCCTTCTCCTGGCGTAAAACGTTATGGTAGAACTCCGCTTGACCAGTCAGGGATGTTGTTAATGACCACCTAAATAGCGGAAAGCTGAGGTATTAAGAGAAAGATCCTTAGATAAGGTGACTAATTGAACAGGTCACGTTTCTTCGGGTGTTTCTCGCTACGTGACACCGTGACAAACGTTGTTGTTTACAGACTTTTGAAGGGTTGTTAGACCGTCGTTCCAAGGCTGACTTCCTTCACATCTCAACATGACACTTCTCGATCCGTGTGCAAGATACGGTGACATTTTCTTTTCTTGCACTTAGAGATAGGTCGCCATGCTCTCTCGAGGTCTTATATAACAACCTACGTTTTTCCTTTACGTTTTGACAAAAGAACGTCGAGGAAGAGTATTCCTTTGTTATTTCTTTAAACATTTACATGTATATAAACGAATTTAAATGTTTTTCTTTATGATCTTACTATTTATCTTTTTATTTTCCCTTGATGTATCTTCTCCGTCTTCCCTCATTTATCTCCCCCTTCCTTCCCTCTGGTCTAGAGAGACTCCAAGGTTGTAACCTTTCAGTAGTGGGTGAACTGTTTTAATTTAATCTGCATTCCTCTAAAGAATTTTGAAAGTCACTTAACCTAGGTTCCCAGATGTAAAATCGAAGACTTTGCAAGACACAAGAGTAGATCGAACCTACCCTGCTCACCTTCACTCGTCAGACGAAGATGGAATGGACAAACCATCTCTGACAAACCCAGAGGTAGTTATAGATATCCTTCTGTGAACCAATCTATAACCTTTCTCGTCCCGAAGGGTGTAAGGAGGGTATTGGGTTCTCCAGTAATTTCGGTCAACTCAAGGGACCCAACTCCCCTTACACAGAAACCGGTACCCGCCACCACTTGTTTCGTTGAAGTATCTACTTTCAAATTTTAGAGTGGTTTTCTAAAATCGACTATTATCGTTAAATGACTCGTGAATGACTGCACGGTCTTTGTTAACGTGAAATAGGCACGATACTTTGTCGGAGAATTGTGATATTTACCTGGGGTTTTGACCGTGCCTTTCTTCCCAGTACAATAGACCTCCACTCATTTTACTGACCCCACTTTCTGATGATGAATTCTCTCCTCGGTCGATTAGGAGTCAGTGCAATGTGAAGTAAATGAAATAACGACACCTATAATAGCGTTTCCAAGAGGCAGAAGAGGTAAATTCTAGGTGTTCCTGTGACTGTCGACGACTGGGTTGTAAGTAAGGGACGAAACCAAAACAAACCCACAGTTACGAGTCCTTTCGATTGTCATAGTAGTCGACTCTCCGTTTAGGACTAGTCAGACTTCAGTGACCCTTTAGTGTGGGGCAAGTGGTCACCGTGTAACCGATTATATTACACCCCCACCCCTCTCAGACGACCGCCGAAGACTCTTTCCAAACTTCACTTTCACAATCAGCGAGTCAGCACAGGCTGAGAAATGCTGGGGTACCTGACATCGGGCGGTCCGACGAGAGAGGTACCCCAAGAGGTCCGTTCTTATGACCTCACCCAACGGTAAAGGAAGAGGTCCCCTAGAAGGGTTGGACCCCTAACTTGGGGTCCAGAGAACGTAGTGTTCGTTTCAGAAATGGTAGACTCGGTGGTCGTTTCTACTCTTTCCAAAGGAACTACAATTTTTCACCTCGAGTCCCTGAAGGGACCACCAGATCACCGATTCTGAGGTGTAGGGGGGTTCCGTCCCCAGGTCCACTCCATTGATCTAGGGTGTGTGGTATTGATTCTGAAACGTTCGACGTTGAATTTTTTTTTTTTTTTTCAGTGGGTACGTCGTTGATTTCTAAGACGTACGATATTACTTCTAGTTTCTAGGGTGTCCGGCATTGGTTCTAGGTCGTCTTGGTTCATTTTTTATATATATAAAAAAAATTTTTAGTTAGAGTCTCTTTCCGTCGGAGGAGGAACAACCCTGTGAAAAGGTACAGACTCCTACGGCTCTTGTCGACGTCGTAGAACGATCGTCTACTCTTGATCGGACTCCGACTTAGGGGTGGACCTCCGACGGAGAGGTACCTTAAGAATAATGTTTCCTAGTCTTTAAAGGAACAACATCTCCGGTGATCTCACCCAACGGACGGCGTCGGTTTTGGTAGGTTAGACTGTGTCTGAGATATACTCAATCTTGGTTGCCATTGGGAGTTACATGTCTGCTCCGTACCTCTCGTGTTCTTTTAATTACTTGAAAAACAAGTCAACGATTCAACCCAGACTGAGAAACGTCGGGGTACCTGACGTCGTGTGGTCCGAAGGGACAGGGAAGTGAGAGAGGACCTCAAACGAGTTTGAGTACAGGTAATTCAGCCACGACGGTAGGTTGGTAGAGTAGGAGACCCCGGGCAGACCCGGAGGGTGGGAGTTTGAAAGGGTCGTAGTCACAGAAAAGGTTACTCAGTCGAGAAGTGTAGTCCACCGGTTTCATAACCTCGAAGTCGAAGTCGTAGTCAGGAAGATTACTTATAAGTCCCAACTAAAGGAAATCCTTACTGACCAAACTAGAGGAACGTTAGGCTGAGAGTTCTTAGAAGAGGTCGTGATGTGACAGATGCAAACACTATCGAAAAATAATTAATTACTTGAATTCCTTCTGTCTTGAATGGAATTTCGGTACCATTTGGTCTGGTGCCGGTCTTAGTCACACAAGTAGGACATCCCAGGGTAGTGTGTCATGTCTCGTAAAAGGGTCTGGACATTGGGTGTCGTCTCTACCCACCAATTTCCGTCTTTGAACACTGAACCTTCTCGAGGAAAAATTCTAAGAGATAATTTGACGAATCCTTGGGTGTCTGTCTTGTCCGTCGTTACAGAAGGTCTCCGTCGTTAAGACGAGTTCCTTGTTCCTTCGGAGAAGACAAGAAGAGTCGACCACAGTGCGAGATTCAGGACGTCGCAGGAGCTTGTGTTACCACGTACTCTGGTTTTCGTGTCGCTCACCCCTACAGTTCCACGACTCATCGGGACTCGAGCAGAGGGCAGTTACCCTTGCCTACGATAAAGTTTGAGACTTGGTGGGACGGGGTTCTCCCAATACGTCCGAGTCATAGGACCGGGAACGGACGGACTCACAAACTGTCAACCGAACAGAGTGTCCTGGTGAAGAGACCTCTTTACCGGAACGGGAAGTATTTCTGAAAGAGTCTCCAGTGGTTGTTTGGAATTTCCCCAGGACAGAAAGTGAGGGAGGGAGGAAGGGTGTCAAATAAATTTCTCTTTTACGGTGCCGTCACCGAATAGTCGTTCTTAAAAGTGGGCCAGATCCTACTCTGGGGGTCGTGACACCCCGTTTTTGGCTGGGACTTTACGGAGGGTGTATACCTAGCTTAAAACCCGGTTCTCCTCCTTGACTATCCGCCTTATGACGGACAGTATAACCAGAGTAAGTAGTCACTGAAGTCGGTAGTGGTCTTCCGCTCGGCCACTTGGGACTCCCTTGAGTCTTCCCTTTTGCTACGGACGGAAAATCGTCGGTGGTCTGACGTCGGAGAGGGGTGCCCCTCGGGACTCCTTTGAGTCCCACACTTTTGTGTCCTTCCTGTAACCGGGGTCTATCGACTCACGTATATTTTCCTTATTAAAGTCACTCGGGTCTGAAAGCGTAGAAGAGCCCGTACCTTTTCGTGATTTAAGAAATTGAACCGTATAGATCAAAAGAAAGTAATTGTTATTTGAAAACTGACAGTCTGGTGGACGGGAAACAACGTTTTGAGGATATATAGACCGAAGGGGACAGGAGCGGAGGAACCTATCAAGAGAGTCTCAATGAACTCGACGATAGAGGTCCCGAACTTCAGGATTTTTAAGGGTGACTTATTTTGTATTGAGAGTCTGGTTTTTTCTTCTTCTTCCACGATCTTTCTTGCCACGAAAGAGTCTGATCTGTAACGTAAGTTTTAGAGTCGGAAACCTTTCTTCTCGTTTCTTTTCTTTGATTCCTAATCTATGAAACACCAAGTCCCGAGTGTCCTCAACCTCTAGCCACACCCGATCCTGGGTCTACAACGAAGGACGGGTAGTGACACGGAACCCAACTGCCCGCACAAGTCTTAGAGATAAGGAGTAGGTGACAGCAATGTCGAGTGGTATTTCGGAGGGAGAGTGGGTGGGGTCCAGAGGTTTGAATGGACGAACTTTCACCAGAACTTAGACTGGTTGGTCGCAACTATGGTTCAAGGACAACTTGAGACCTAGAGTTACTTGAGTAGGTAAACGAACCCTCAAAATTACAACCTTTGGACACTTCGTTTCTGCCCGATCTCTTAGAGTTGGAATGAAACTGAAAAGTTAAAAGTCAACTGACATTGACTGAAATAATTGAAGGAATCCCGATCTCCTCGAAAGCCACTGGGAGATCAAGTCATTGAGAATCGGTTTTAACATGTATCGTAGAGAATCGTTAGAAAGAGTTCATCTATATGGGGTGACGTCTGTCTACTAAGTCTCAAAAAAGTGAGTCAATACCGAAACCCTTTATGTGACTCCAGGACAGATATAGAATGAACGGGTATTATCGCAACTGACGTGGAATTTTAAGTGTCCAGATTTATCCGTAATTGTAGTCTCTTCAGATCTCGGACGTCTCTGTTGTCACACACACACGTACACACACACACGACCCTCTCTTTCGAACGAGACCTTCTGAAAAAATCAATAAAACAAATAAAAACCGACACGACCCAGAAACACCGACGTGCCCGAAAGAGATCAACACCGTCCATCCCAGAAGAGGGATTAACGCCAGACACCCGGAGAGTAACACCACCGAAGACAACCACACCTCGTGTCTGAGGTCCCGTGCTCCGAAGTCATCAATGTCGGAGACCTGAGATTTCGTGTCCGAGTTATCACACCGTGTACCGGAATCGACGAGGTGTCATACACCCTAGAAGAACCTAGTCCCTAGTTTGGGTACAGAGGATGTAGCCGTCCGCCTAAGAAATGGTGACTCGGTGGTCCCTTCAGGACACACTCTGTACAAAATTTGTGTGGTCTTATTTTCTGTAATTCAGGAGGAAGACGTGTCGTTTTCTTTAGTGGTTGTTTTACTTTTCTGTTGGATGACTTACCTTCTTTTATAAACGTTTAGTATTTAAACTGTTCCCGGATTATAAGTTTTATATAGTTCTTGGGTACGTTGAGGGTCGTTTTTTTAAATTTTTTTCGTTGGTTAGGTTAAATTTTTTACCTGTCTCCTAGACTTATCTGTCAAGAGGTTTCTTCTGTACGACGACGACGATTCAGCGGAGTCAGTACAGGCTGAGAAGCGCTGGGGTACACGACGTCGGATGGTCCGAGGGGGCAGGGACCCTAAAAGGTCCGTTCTCATCCAACGGTAACGGAAGAGACTTTCTTCTGTATCGCTATCGGTTATCCGTCCACTTTTTTTACGATTCGTGGTGATTAGTAGTCCCTTTTCGTTTATTTTTGGTGTGACACTATAGTGGAGTATGGACGATTTTATCAATAATGGTTTTTCTGTTTTTTGTCGTGCACAGGTAATTCTACACCCCTTTTCCTTTGGGAAGACGTGACAACCACCCCTACATTTGACGACTCCGATGATACCCTTTATCATACCTCCAAAGGGGGGTTTTAATTTCATCTTGATGGTATACTAGATACTTAGATGAAGACCTATAAATAGACTTCCTTTACTTTTATGATTTAGTTTCTCTATAGACACGAGGGTAGAAGTGACGTCATAATAATATTTCCACTTCTATACCTTTGTTGGGTTCACCGGTAACCATTCACTTTCCTATTTCTTCTACACTATGTGTGTGTGTGTGTCCTTATGATTGGTTGGTATTTTATATTTTAGAACGGTAAACGTTGTTGCACCCACCTGGAACTCCTGTAATACCGTTCGCTTTATTTAGTCTACCTCTTTCTGTTCATGACGTACTAGGGTGAATATAAGCCTCTTAGTTGGTTTGGTTTGTTTTTGTCTTTTGGTTCGAGTATCTGTCTCTCTTGTCTGACCACCAAAGGTCTCCCCTCCCCACACCCTTCCAACCTGTTTTGTCCTCTTTCCCCAGCTTTCCATGTTTGAACGTCGATATTTTATTCAGGACCCTACATTACATCTCGTACCACTATCATCAAGGCAAGTCAAGTCAAGTCAGCGAGTCAACACAGGCTGAGACGCTGGGGTCCCTGACGTCGTGCGGTCCGGAGGGACAAGTAGTAGTTGAGGGCCTCAAATAAGTTTGAGTGTAGGGAACTCAGTCACTACGGTAGGTTGGTAGAGTAGGAGACAGTAGGGGAAGAGGAGGACGGAAGTTAGAAAGGGTCGTAGTCCCAGAAAAGGTTACTCAGTCAAGAAACGTAGTCCACCGGTTTCATATCCTCAAAATCGAAGTCGTAGTCAGGAAGGTTACTTATAAGTCCTGACTAAAGGAAATCCTACCTGACCAAACTATTATCAATTATTATGAGATATAAGTAATGAACTTTCAACGATTCTTTCATTTAGAACTCAGGAGTCGTGTTCTTTTTTGTAAAACATTGACACACCACTGTCTACCATGGCTCTGAATAACACGACTAGTAAAACGCTACATATGTTTGTGACTTAGTAATATGTCTTGTGGACTTTGATTGTGTCACAATGTACGGTTAACATGGAGTCAAACAAAAATTTCCCCGAAGAGACCACCGAATCTACCATTTCGCAGACGGATGTTACACCCTCTGTACCCAAGGTAGGGACCCAGTACTTCTAGGGGACCTCTTCCTTTACCGTTGGGTGAGGTCAGGAGAATAGACCGTTTAGGGTACCTGTGTCCTCGGACCATCCGATGCACGTGCCCCAGTGTTTTCAGCCTGTGTTGACTCGTTGAAATAAAGTGAAAAATTTTTCTCTTTAATCCAGAAGGAACGATGGGGACCAAAAGGACAACCTTTAGTTTCTCTATCCTTCACCCTTATTCCGACACACATTGTCCCTTCTTGTCTTAGACTGAAGTACAACCTATACAAAGAAATTGGAAACGAAAGACACCGAAAACAATGATTTTCCTACGACAGATGTCGACATTCGAAAGGGACGAACCCCTTGAGACGGGGAGATGCACGTATGATCCAACGAAGTCAGTACACGTTGAGAAACACTGGGATACCTGACATCGACTGGTCCGAGGAGACAGGTACCTTAAGAGGTCTGTTCTTATGGCCTCACCAACGGTAAAGGAAGAGGTCCCCTAGAAGTACTGGGTCCCTACCTTTGAAGCAGAGAAAGTGGAGGACGTAACCATTCACCTAAGAAATGGTGCTGTCGGTCCACCTTTCGGGTGGGGAGATGACTGAAATTTGATTTCACAGAAACAAGTCGAGTGTCCCTTTGTGGTGCTGGGACGGGTGGACACCTACCGACGTCCTTTCTTCTTTACTTGTGTAGGGGGTGGTGGGCTCTCCGACCGGTTCGGTGCTCTATAAAACGTTCTAAATACCGGAAAAATGAAATGAAGGAGTAGAGGAGAGACAGAGATAAGATGTTTTCTTTGATCGTGGGTCTGGGGTTATTCTACCATCAGGTGGTAGAAGAACCTGTGGGTTGAAAGGTTTATTTCAGAGAGAAGGAACGGAGTTGTAGAGGAGAGGGCTAAATAACCGGACAGCACACCACTCGTCTGGTTCGAACCTGAGTCGTTGTGTTCTCGGGACCTTTCACAGGTAAACAGGTTATAGTCGTCCATAGAGGTTCCTCGTTAGGACTGAGTAATTCTGTCACTAAAAGTCAAATTAGTTTCACATTCTGTTGGTGACTTAAGATATTGATTGTCAGTGCAATTCTTCTAAAGACTGGTGTGTCTGAGAATCGGTTCAATAGTTCCGGATACGAGCGTCTGGTTTAGTCTTCTTTTACCTTCTCGGATGAGTTTTTTAAGTTTTTGGCAAAGATCGTGGAGAAGGTTGTTTAGAAAGAAGACCCCTCTTTGCCGAAATCAGTATTCTCGCAGAGGGTAAGAAAGAAGTTGGTTCCCTGACTCCTACATTTCTCTGTTTCCTTCTCTCTCTCTTCACTCCGACTTATAGTGTACCCTTTACGTCAGTGACTTTATCTTTGTTCACCAAGAAATTAAGGGGTCGTGGTTCGGGTCCTACCGCGTCGAAGCAAAAAGATTTCGAACTTGTGTCACCAAGAATTTGAGAACTGACCCGACCTATGGGGAACCTCTTGGATCGTTTTCATATCCACGAGAAGGATTTTGACGTCCACATATTCGTGTGGTCTCGGAGGGCTCGACCGCGACGGTAAGGGCCCCCACCCCGGAAACGTTAGCGTGATGACGGACCCAGGTCTGTCCCTGTGTCCTCTCCCCTGGGTCCCCGGGTGTAGTGCCCGGAGATCCGACCTCGACTAGGAGGACAATAATCTATTGGGTCCGCTCCGTTCTTGTGTCGACTTCGGTTTTCTCCGGCTCACCTTCACAACCCTTTCACAGTCAACGAGCCAGTACAGACTGAGAAACGCTGGGGTACCTGACATTAGTGGTCTGAGGGGACAGGTACCGTAAGAGGTCCGTTCTGATGAATGCACCCGACGGTCAGGGAAGAGATCCCCTAGAAGGGGTACGTCCCTAACTTGGGTCCAGAGGACGTAACGTCCACCTAAGAAATGGTAGACTCGGTGGTCCCCTTTCAACTGGGGTTCAGTCCTTTGTGCAATCCTAAGTGTAAGTTACCCTGAAGGGAACGCCAGACCATCAATTATGAGGTACTAAGAGGACATCACCCGAGACAACCTAAGGTAGGGACCATCTCCTTGATTCTAGGGTGCACGGAACACCATGGTAGTTTTTTTACGTTTAAAACAGAAACGAAAGGAGAACTCCTTTTATTGTGGGATAAGGGATCCCTAAACCCTCACCACACAACTGTCGACGTTCGTGTTAATGAGATTAAATGTTAATTCATCCTACGAACCGAAAGGAAACCAGATTTGATATTATACTGGACACAAGGGGGGATCGGTACGTCTTGTCGTCAAGAGTTCCCTTGTAAAGTTGTGGAGAGGAAACGTTTCCACAGGGTCCCCGTGGACGGGTCCCCTGTAAAACCTTCGAACACTCCGTCGTTTGTCCCGACCACTTCGGTCCCGGGACATTCCCTTCTTTTTAAAGAGGAGATGGTAGGATCTGAAGGACTGACCCAGACCTTCGATTTGACCGTTTCTGTCTAAATTGTCCTCATCTCTGAAGGGGCCACCAAGTCACCGATTCTAAGACGCGAGTGTTACGTCCCCCGGACTCAAACTAGGGGCCAGTACCTAGATCTAAGAAGTTGACTTTCTAAGGCTCACGACGTCGACTCTGTCGTGTCGACCTTTTCTAATCATCCTCATTCCCTGGGTACAAAATGATTTAAAAATGCATAGACGCCCTCGGAAGTGTTCTCTTACTTCAGGGCTTCTTCACTGGCCACGTCCTTCGAAAATATGGGACACACACACACACACACACACACACACACACACACACACACACACACACACACAGACAATGAACGAGTCAGTGCAGGTTGAGAAACACTGGGATACCTGTTATTCGGTGATCCGACGAGACAGGTACCCTAAGAGGTCCGTTCTTATGACCTCACCCAACGGTACGGGAGGAGGTCCTCTAGAAGGACTGAGTCCCTACCTTGGGTCCAGAGGACGTAACGTCCGCCTAAGAAATGATGGACTCGGTGGTCCCTTCGGAATCTTTGTCATTTAAACACTCCTTGTCTGTTTTGTTTCCCTAAACCCACTTATTACCACTTCTTCATTAATTCTACTATTCCCAAACAAATTGTCCCAAACGAATATATCGGGAAAAGTAGACTCCCTGTTGCCGGTATCGAAAACTCTTGTTGCAGAAGAAAGGAGGACCAAGTCCCTTTCGTAGAAAGTGCACCCTCTAAATGCCGGACAAAGTCCCTTCTTCCCCCTCGTTCCCCTCCAGTCTCGTTGGAAAGACGAAGACGACAAGAGAGGTTGAGGAAGTCGAATACTCTATGTTATGCGGCTCCACGGTATTAGACCCCGACAATATAGGACTTGGGGTAGTCGAGTTTCCGCCTCTCTCCTCCCGGTGTGGGTCCCGAAGGGTACCCGTGACTCAGGTCGGACGGGCTGCGAGAAGGAGTTCCGGTGACTCATGCAAGTGACACTATGTACGTGCCTCCCCTCGTGTGTCCTCGTCTCGTCCGTTGGGGTCGGTCACCCCGACTCATAAGTGCAGGCTGAGGTCGGTGTCGGGTCGCCAGACTCCGATATTGTGAAAGGTCAGTAAACAAAAAGGGAAAAGAGGGACGGGGTAGGTCAGTAGGTGAGGATGTATTAATACTGGTAGTTCAGTCGTACTATGGTACGTCCTGGGACACCCCGAGAACCCGTATTCCGGAAAGACACAGGGGGTAAAGAAACTAATATCCTTTCTCGGAAGTAAGTCGGAGGTACTGGAAGGGACTCAAGGTTACCCGTCAAGGTTCATCAGCAATTAATCCCTTCCCTACTCTCTAGTCCCTCTTTGTTATCACGCCGGAACCTCGTTCCAGGACAAAGGTGTAGTCACCTATGTGTGTCATAGAAACTCGACACAATGTCTAGGACTTTAGGGGAGGTCCACTCTCTTCAATTGATAATTACTGCTATACGACGGGTGTTCGTTCATCTGGGGTCTGATCAATCTGGACTTCCAACTACTACGACTGAGGATGAATTGAGTGGTGGTTGGGTAATGGGTAGTCTTCTTGCAGGTACTCGACTAGTGTAGGAGAAACTCGTTAATGATACTTTGAAGAGTGATAGAAGGGGTTCAACCCTGTGTGTAAAGACTCCCGTAATCGCACGATACCGGGGGGTGAGAAAGGACTGCTTCGTTATTTCGATAAGTAAAGATGAAGTAGGTTTTGACAGAGACTCTAAGCTAAGCCGTGAACACATGTCTCTTCGACTCGAAGATCGTAGTCAATACCTTTATGACTCAGGTATTGGAAAGATTAAGGGAAAAGGACACCTCCCCACCTTTGATGATTTTTGTCTCAAATACGGGTTCCTAAACCACTGACCGTACGTACAACCTTTTTCTGTTTTAAGGTCCAGAGTCTCAGGAGACGAGTGACTAAGGACGGACTCGAAAGAAGACCCCGTGCGTGTGGGAAGGACTTTACTCCTTAAGACCAGGACTTCCTTCCCGAGTCAAAGTGGAAACCTTAAACCTCAAAACTAACTAAAAGTCCGGTTCTTTCTAGAGTAAAGAATTTTCATTTGACAAATGCAATCTTACCCAACAATTTTTCTCTTACAGTCTGGTGAAGAGACTTTTCCCCAGGGTCTGTCCGTTGGGACACCAACAAAGAAAAAAAATTAAAAATAACCTCTTATCAACTAAATGTTACAACATAAGCAAAGATGATATTTCGTTTTACTTAGTCAGTGCACGTACGCTTCAGGGAAGTCAGTGCAGACTGCGACGTTGGGATACCTGACATCGGGTGGTCCGAAGAGACAGGTACCCTAAGAGATCCGTTCTTATGACCTTATCAAACGACACGGGAGGTGGTCCCCTAGAAGGGTTGGGTCCCTAGTTTGGGCTCGGAAGACGTCGAGGACGTAACGTCCACCTAAGAAATGGTGATCGTGGTGGACCCTTCAGTGTGTATGTGTATATAGGGGAGAAAAAACCTGAAGGAAGGGTAAGTTCAGAGGTGTCACACAATTCATCGGAAGGGACACGATATGTCGTCCACAAGTAATCAATAAATAAAATATGTTTCATAGTTAGACACCAATCAAATCTTCACTAGGAAGGTCTCCGTTGGAATCCTTTTGGTGGGAAACATTCCAGGACGTACCCTGTTCGTCCCGTTCTGTCTCCACCTTCCAGTCCCTCTAAATATCAATATCCCTGTCTGTGTGTTTACTTCACCTGTCACTCTCAACCTGACACTTCTTTCGACTCACGGGTTCTTAACTACGAAAACTTGACACCACAACCTCTTCTGAGAACTCTCCGGGAACTTGACGTTCCTCTAGGTTGGTCAGGTAAGATTTCCTCTAGTCAGGACCCACAAGAAACCTTCCTTACTACGATTTCGACTTTGAGGTCATGAAACCGGTGGAGTACACTTCTCACCTGAGTAACCTTTTCTGAGACTACGACCCTCCCTAACCCCCGTCCTCCTCTTCCCCTGTTGTTTCCTACTCTGCCGACCTACCGTAGTGACTGAGCTACCTGCACTCAAACTCACTTGAGGTCCTCAACCACTACCTGTCCCTCCGGACCGCACGACGTTAAGTACCCCAACGTTTCTCAGTCTGTACTGACTCGCTGACTTGACTTGACTTGACTTGACTTAGATGGGTTTCTGAGGAGAATCCTCTCAAGTCCCAATAACACCTTATTTTTGGTGTATAATTATTTGACGAAGTGTACACCCTTTTAAGAACCCTTTACCCGAGTTTGAGTTTTCTGTATTTGAAGAAACGTACTCAGTTCCTCTTTTTACACAAAATAAGGTGTCTCTCCTATCCCCTCCCCTCCCCTGATTTCTCCCTCTTTTCTCCTCCGCCCACCCCTCTTCCTTCCTCCTCTGGGACATGAGACTCTCCAGTTAGGAGACACGGGGAAGTCAGGTACGTCAGCGTGTCTCAACCCGTGTTGACTTACTAATTGTATATGTGTACATATTCTTTTCAAATTCGATTTACAATATGATATTTTGAGGATCTCCTTTCGTATCCGTCTTGTGAGAGACTGTATTTAGTGTCGTTCTAGGAGATACTGGGTGGAGGGTCTCATTACCTTTATTTTCGTTTTTATTTGTTTGTCCTGGATTAATTTGAATTTTCGAAAACGTGTGACTTCCTTTGATATTCGTTCCACTTTTCCATCGGAAGTCTTACCCTCTTTTATTATCGTTTACTTTGTTGACTATTTCTTAATTAGAGGTTTTATATGTTCGTCGAGTACGTTGAGGTATCGTCTTTTTATTTACTGGGTTAGTTTTTTTCATCCGGTTTCTTGATTTGTCTGTAAAGAGGTTTCTTCTGTATGTCTACCGATTGTTTGTGTACTTTTCTACGAGTTGTAGTGAGTAATAGTCTCTTTACGTTTAGTTTTGGTGTTACTCCATGGTAGAGTACGACCAGTCTTTCCGACGATAGGTTTTCAGATGTTTGTTATTTACGACCTCTCCCACACCTCTTTTCCCTTGGGAGAATGTGACAACCACCCTTACGTTTGACCATGTCCGTGATATCTCTTGTCACACCTCTAAGGAATTTTTTGACCTTTGTCTTGACGGAATACTGGGTCGTTAGGGTGACGACCCGTATGTGTGACTCCTTTGGTCTTAAGGTCTTAACTTTCTCTACTTGTAAGGGTTACAAGTAGCGTCGTGACAAATATTATCGGTCCTGTACCTTCGTTGGATCTACAGGTAATCGTCTACTTATCTATCTTTGAACACCATGCATATGTGTTACTTTATAATGAGTCGATGATTTTTCTTACGTAAACTCAGTCAAGACTACTCCGCCTACTTTAGTCTCGGATAATATGTCTTACTTCATTCGGTATTTCTTTTTGTGGTTATGTCATACAATTGCGTACCTTAAATCTTTCTACCATTGTTGGTGAGATATACGTTCTGTCCTTTTCCCGGTGTCTACATTTCTTGTCTGAAAACCTGAGACACCCTCTTCCACTCCCACCCTACTAAACTCTCTTACCGTGACTTTGTACACATAATGACATACACTTTATCTACTGGTCAGGTTCAAGTTACGTACTTTGCCTCGGAAGGTTCGGTCACGGGTCCCTGTGGGGTCTCCCTACCCCACCCCTCCCTCCACCCTCCCCCCAAACCCTGTTCCCTGTGTCACATGTGGGTACCGCCTGAGTACAGGTACATACCGTTTTGGTGGTGTTATGACATTAATCGGAGGTTAATTTTATTTATAAAAAAAATTTTTTCCTACTAAGACTTATGATAATCTGTGTACATCTTACAGATACTCCCGAGAATTTAGTATATATAAATATACATTTATATCCATGTAGACCGATAGAGGTATGCTTATGTCGATCAAAAAGGGAAACGATAAAAACTCGTTAATCACCATAGTTCTTCCTTAGGTAGTTTTATGTTTTTTATTAATACTACGTCATTATACTACGTCTTATAGGCCCCGAAATAAAGGAAAAACTGTTTAAAAGGTACGACACGAATACGTCATTTTAATAAAAAATCGTTTGGTTTTGTCACTTCTCCTCTCCGGGGGAGGCCGACCGTGTCCACTGGTGTGTGAGTGGCACTTGTGGAAGAGGCCCCGGGGGAACCGGGAGTACAACCACAGCACGTGCACGAACTCTTAGTAGGTCCGAAGCAGCACAAACGGGTAGACCATTTTGGTTCCTCTCTCTGTACTTGTTAGGAAACGATTAATCTCCACCTTTTGGGTTGACTCTGTTGTCCCACGACTACGGGTGCAGAATCCGACAACCGGTACCTATGCAATGTTAGACGTCGAATACTTTTTGGCCCTGTTCGAAGACAGCGTCGGGTAGGACCTTCCCATTAGTCCGACACGGAAGCTCCACATTTACGACCCATAATAATAGTAGTATCCGACACTCATTGGTGAACATCTAAAATCCGACTTATCTGACGTCCACCCTCGGCACTAGGAGAGACCTGCTGATTTCGGTTCTGGGTTG
The DNA here is from genome assembly GCA_006410555.1 of Capra ibex. Classification (NCBI taxonomy): domain Eukaryota; kingdom Metazoa; phylum Chordata; class Mammalia; order Artiodactyla; family Bovidae; genus Capra; species Capra ibex. The sequence continues at coordinate 15,143,821 of SJYO01014747.1, forward strand.
TATATTGTCCAAGTTAACACAGGGGGTGCGGTGAAGCTATGCAACCCCAAGATCGGGAGTCACAGAGGTCTTCCACTGAAATAAATCTTCATCCCAACGACGTCTACATTAATTCTACTCCAGTATGACCCCATCCTACCCGGGGATTAGGTTGTACTAACCACAGGAATATTCTTCTTCGGGTTCACTTCTGGATCTCCGTGAGTCTCTCTTATGAAACACCACTGTTTCTGTCTAACCTCACTTTCTCGACGTTCGGTTCCTGGTGGGATTTACATTCGTTGGGTGGGTCTTCGACCTTCTCCTTCACTTCAAACGGGATTCCGTCACCGGGGGTTGGTAAAACCGTGGTCCCTGGACACAGTACCTTTTGTTAAAGAGGCACCTGGTCCTACGTCTCCTACCAAACCCCTCCTAAGTCCACGTAAAGTAAATAACACGTGAAATAAAGACAACAGTGATGTAGTCGAGGTGGAGTCTAGTGGTCCGTGATCCAAGGTCTCCAACCCCTGGAGACGGGATTCCTGAAGACTCCCTCACACCGGGACGGTTGTGGAACTAAACCGTGAAAATCGGTTGTCTAGACCCTCTGTTGTTTAAAGACACTGAGACTCTGTGAGTCAAACACATCGAAACAATGTCGTCAGGATCTCTCTATTATGTGTAGTTTCGAAGACTCTGTACGAACCTAATTTTTTTTTTTTGAAAAACGACGTAGACGGGGACTAGTTACCCTACTTTCTTCTGTAAGTTGTCCTTTCAGACGTCTTTCAGTCTTCCTTCGATCACTCACCTGAGACTCCTGACCCCGACATTCTCGGAACCTCAGGACAGCGGGAAGGTGGTCGGGACGGGTAGAGTGGTGACGTTCGGAGGTGGTGGTGGTGGTAGGTCGACCTTTGGAGTGTCCTGACACCCTCGTCGGAAGACCTCCTCTCTCCAGGACGTTTCTGTTCTCAGAACTTCCCGACCCCTCGTCTCTTTCTGTCTGTTGGGTCCAGTGACGACATTGTACCTTTTTTGAGGTACGTCGAAAAACAAAACAAAACCCGTAAAAAACAAAACAAAACAAAAGACGGAGTTTGGTACGCCTACAATCAAGGGACGGGCCCCTAACTTGGTCACGGAGGACGTCACCTTCGTGCAACCTCTCCTGGTGACCTGACGGTCCCTTCAGGGCGAGTACGTCCAGACTTCCAGTAGTCCTGGGGACCCCTCGTACCCATGGCCTTCGTAGAAGTTCTCCCACGGGAGGTCGGGGTGGGTCTGAGCCCTTTGTCACGGCGACGAGACGTGAGACACTCGAGACAGGGAGGTCGAGACCGTCAGGAGCGTAGGACCCGTCCGGTGGTAGTGCTACCCAAATTACTGTCCGGTCCAGTTTCGGCTGGACCCTGGTTCTCTGGCCCTGTCGTTCGGAACGTGCCCCACCCCGTGACTGAGTGGAGGTCGTCTTTGGAGCCCGAGAGGCCGTACTTGAAGTCCCGGTGTTCCCTGTGCCACGTCCCGTCTCGCGTCTGCTACTGTTTGTGAGAGGTCGACACCTTCACCATCGACGACGGGTACGACTTCGGGGTCGGACACTTCTTCGTCGGTCTGTACGTCGTGATCAATGTTGTCGGTCCTGCACCTTCGTTGGATTACAGACAGCTGTTTATTTATGTATTTCTCCATGATAGATAAACATCACCTTATGATGAGTCGGTACTTTTCCTTACTTTGACCCAGTACACATAACTATAACTACCTGGATCTCAGGTAGTATGGTTCACTTCATTCAGTCTGTTCTCTTTTTGTCTATAGCATATAATTACGGGTAAACACGTCAGATCTTTATACCATGTTTACTCGGACGAGTGTCCCGTCTTTATCTCTGGGTCAGTATCTCCTGTCTGTACACCGTGTCTCCCCTTTCCCCTCCCACTTACTTGACCCTCTCCTCGTGACTGTATATATGCGAGTCAAGTCAAGTCAGCGAGTCAGCACAGGTTGAGAGACGCTGGGATACCTGACGTCGTGGACCGGAGGGACAGGTAGTGGTTGAGTGCCTCAAATGGGTTTGAGTACAGGTGACTCAGTCACTACGGTAGATCGGTAGAGTAGGAGACAGTAGGGGAAGAAGAGAACGGAAGTTAGAAAGGGTCGTAGCCCGAGAAAAGTTTACTCAGTCGAGAAACGTAGTCCACCGGTTTCATAGTCTCAGAGTCGAAGTTGTAGTCAAGAAGGTTGCTTGTAAGTCCTGACTGACTAAAGGAAATCCTACTTGACTAGCCTAGAGGAACGTCAGGCGTCCTGAGAGTTCTCAGAAGAGGTTATAGTGTGAAGTTTTCGTAGTTAAGAAGCCACGAGTCGAAAGAAATATCAGGTTGAGAGTGTAGGTATGCACTGATGACCTTTTTGGTATCGGAACTGATCTACCTGGAAACAACCGGTTCACTACAGGGACGAAAACTTATACGACAGATACAACCAGTATTGAAACGAAGGTTCCTCATTCGCAGAAAATTAAAGCACCGACGTCAGTGGTAGACGTCTTTATCTATTGATCACCCTTCGACGACATAGCGTCTCCCTCGAGTCGAGTCGCGAGACACTACTGGATCTCCCCACCCTACGCCACCACCTCCCTCCCTCCGAGTTCTTCCTCCCCTATACACATATACATACCGACTAAGTGAAGTAACGTGTCGTCTTTGATTGTGTTGTAACATCTCGTTGATATGAGGTTGACTTTTATTTCGTCAGTCTTACAGAGACTGTGAACCAGAATCTCGCTGGAAGTCCTTTCACTTTCACAATCAGGGAGCCAGGACAGACTGAGAAACGTTGGGATACCTGACATCGGACGGTCCGAGGAGACAGGTACCCTAAGAGGTCCATTCTTATGACTCCACCCGACGGTACGGGGAGAGGTCCCATAGGAGGGTTGGGTCCCTAGTTTGGACGTAGAGGACGTCTAAGAAGTGGTAGACTCGGTTTCCTCTCGGTCTCGTCCCGGAACACACTGGATCCCAAAACTACCCCCTAATGAGAGTGGGTGCAGTTTCTCGTTGTGGTAGAGACCCACCAAGGTTTCGTGTCCCGAATTCTGGTGTCAAACTTTTGGTGACAGTCAGTATTGTGATTAAAAAAAAAAATTTCTTCGACTCAAAGATGTAAGTTTACTTAAGTATTAGTAACTTTGTCTCTCCACTGATCGAGGTTGAGTCGAAAGTAATATAAGTTTCATAAAGATTTTGGGTAAAAACCTTTAACGGAAGTCTTAGATGTTTTGCAATAAAGTTTGTAGAAATATTCATCGTTTACAGGGAGAAAGTCCCTTGTCACTGTGTCACCTTTCACGGACCTGAAGACGTCAGTGTGTCCAGTCTCAGGTTCAGGACCGAAAGAGTGTAGCAATAATACAACCACTCAAAAGTGTCGACATCTTACGTCGATTACCACGAGGGTGTCTAAGTGACACACACTTTGGAGGGGTCGTTAGTTATTATTGAGTGGAAGAAACTCCCATCGAAACTAAACGAATCTTTATCAATGTACTGTAAATCACGGTTTCTACAACTCATTTTACCCACTTATAGTCGTTTCTAGTCGTTTTCTTGACAAAAGAAAAAGAGAGTACGGTAAGTTTTGTTGGAGACTTCTGTTAAGGTTGTTGTAAAGACCAAAACCAAAATTCCAGGGAAAAAAAAAAAAAAAAAAAAAAAACTACCCCTGGTAAGAATTTCAGAAATCGCTCGAACAATGTTACCAAAAGACCAAAAACACGACACGAATCAGTAAGACAGTACAGGTTGAGAAACGCTGGGGTACCTGACATCTGACGGTCCAAGAAGACGGGTACCCTAAGGGGTCCGTTCTTATGAAGTCCCCTAACGGTTCGCGAGGAGGTCCTCTAGAAGGGTTGGGTCCATAGTTTAGGTCCCGAGGGGGTAACGTCCGTCTAAGAAGTGGTTAACTCGGTAGTCCCTTCGGGTACTTATGTCGTCCCCCTTCCGATAAGGAAGAGGTCCCCTGGAAGGGTTGGGTCCTTTGTGTGACGCCAGAGCACGTGACAGACACCTAAGAAATGGTCGTAAAACAACAAATACAAAACCTAAAAACCGGAGTTCCATACACCCTAGAAGCGATGGGTTGGTCCCTAATTTGGACGTGGGGAACAAAACCTTCCGTCATAATTGGTGATCTGGTGGTCCCTTCAGGGAGTTATCGTAAAGAATTTTAATGGATTGAAATATTTATTTATACCACTAAAGATTTCAAGTTTCCCATTTGTAATAAGGTGACATTTTAGAGATAAGGTAAATGAACTTTTTATGTGACTTACCGATTGAGGTCTCCACCCTTCAAATACAGAACTTCAGATAATGAATGGTGACGTCAAGTTAAACAACATGAACGGTCTCTGAGGATTGATTATAGAGAACGAAGACGTCTATAAAGATTGAGATAAACGTCTCACTTCCTGACCGGTCTCTCTTAGGGTCCACCTTTTTGTCCCCTGACACCGGTGAAAATGTGTTACCGGTGTCTTGTATTATGTGTCTTGTGTGGGTCGGAAGAGTTAGTCTTAGGTTGGAGAAATCCGTGTCGGGTAGGAGGAAGGGTATAGTGACCCCAAACGAACAAATAAAATTAAAATTAATTTTTCGGAAAAGAAAGAGGACCCTCACTGTTGACCTTCTCTTTCTGTTTTGGTATCCTTCTAAAGGTGTAAGAGTCGAGTACAAGTTTTTGGTAAGACCGCATTAATCTTTATTGGTGTATCGGTAGGTTGAGTCCACCCATTGTTCTCTTCTTCTTGTCTTTTGTCCATACAAATCTTTCATGAGACGGAGTCTCTCTATAAAAAAAGAATTACTATTAGACACGTTTAATAGGTTTTAGGTAATAAGGGAGTACGGAGAGACCAAAAGTGCCACTGAATCATTGGACGTGAAGTAATCCGTGTAGAAACCCTGTAATTTAATTTATTTTAATTTATCGCTTGACGAAGGTTTATATACCTTGTTGACGATTAGACCTCTATACCTAACAGAACAAGTGACTAGAAAATCGAACGGGATGAAAAAGAGGCAATCCTAGAGTGTTTGTCGACCACGACGACTGATGTCGCCCTTAATTAGAAGGTATTATATCGGTGAAAAAAGTCCCGACACGGGTACTGAAGGGTCTTTTTGTAAGACTCGAAACATTAAAAGAAAGAATTACTGAGGCAGTGGGTTTAAGGACCACGGTTCTGGAGTGTAGTAAAGTAAGGCCGTTTTCGTTAATTTACCAAACATGTTCGATGCATGTTTGTGAGTCAGAGGAAAGACCTAGTGGGAACGTAAACAGGGACGACTCTCCTCCGCTACAATCTCCTAATTACAGAATCCAGATAATTTTTTATAGTAGTTTATTGACCAAGTGACACCTGTTTTGTAGACCAGGACCATTTTTACTCCGAATTTTATTTATCAGTGAGGACAATGGGACACTAAGATCAGGTGGTATAAAGATCCTACCAAACGGGAGTTCATTTACACGTAAAGTTCGGAAGTTCGGATTAGTAGGTTCTCCGGTAAAAATTTGCCGTACAATTTCGGTGTCTAAAGTATGTTCGGAGTCAAGTCACGTCAAGTCAGTGAGTCAGTACGGACTGAGAAACACTGGGGCACCTGACGTCGTACGGTCCGAAGGGACAGGTAGTGGTCGAGGGCCTCAAATGGGTTTGAGTACAGGTAGCTCAGTCACTACGGTAGGTTGGTAGAGTAAGAGACAGTGGACGAAGAGGAGGACGGAAGTTAGAAAGGGTCGTAGTCCCAGAAAAGGTTACTCAGTCAAGAAGCGTAGTCCATCGGTTTCATAACCTCAAAGTCGAAGTCGTAGTCAGGAAGGTTACTTATAAGTCCTGTCTAAAGGAAATCCCAACTGACCAACCTAGAGGAACGTCAGGTGTTTCCGTATGTTTATCCTTTTATAGGACAGGTAAACCTCATCCTATAAATTCGTATTCAGGACGATAGTCGGTCGTCGGAATACCGGGGAGACGGTACCCGTAGGGTAAGTCAGAACTAGTTATTCAAGGGTTGGACTTGATAAAATAACGAAGAAAATTTTGGTCTGTGGGTCTGTAACCGTGCACAATCACACATTTCACTTCTATTTTTTACTGTGTCAAACATCACTGATGACTTCCGACGATGGGTGGAGTGTTTTAGAAAGGTCAGGAAGAGGTGACCCAACGTCTAAACACCAAACCCACCCTGACTGGGGTGGGGGTTACGGTCCCTGCCCCTTACTTCATATACTTGGGAGTCATAGACCGTAGGAGACCTCAAATCACTAACCGACTCCACTCGTATACTGGATTCGACTAGGTTAGTCTCACTTCGGTTCTTGGAAACGAGTAACCGGTCAACACCCCCGCCAGGGGAATGTCTTTTTCGTCAGACGTTTGTCCCGATCTTAACGGTTACGTCGAACCTCCCTTCGGTCGGGTTCATGATCTTAGGAGAGGTTTTAAAAGAGCTGTACGAAACGTAGGGTTCTTGACGCCCGACAATTCCGACCGTGTCTAGTCTAGAGATCTCAGTTAAGGGAAACGAAGAAAGAGTGAAGTAAAATATCTACTTCCTTGGTTCGGACCTGTTCGATCCCACTGAACAAGGTTTAATGTCTCGGGGCGATAAAACTGAATCGAAAATAGGTCTTAGATAAACAAGGGGAGGGTCCTTTAAAAAGATCAAGTTAAATATACATCTTTATTAAAGAATGACAATTGTGTAAACCTGGTTACTGGGCCCCTTTACTATAATATAATTATCGTTCCTGTTTTCGTTAAGGAACCTGGGTACATTGGTTGTCGGACCTATTAATTTCACACGGAAACCCCCTTCCCATCTTACGTCTCGGATTATACCCCTTATTATGTCAAAACATAGATTTTAATACTTTTTGACGGACGCACCCACGAATCCGCGGAGTCGGCACAGGTGGACACTGGACTACCTGACATCGGACGGTCCGAGGAAACAGGTACCCTAAGACGTCCGTTCTGATGACCACACCCAACGGCGTGGGAAGAGGTCCCTCTTGACGGATACTATTGTCTTAATAGACCTTTTGCAGTTGAGAAATAAAGTAACAAAGACAAGTGTAAAGAAAGAGACAAAGATTATGTTTTAGGCCACCCTATACCAGAGTTTGGGTAAAGGAGGTCGAAGTCCCGTGTGTCGATCCAATGTGACGGGTCACAGGAAACGGCATCGTACATCAGCGTAATGTCTAAACCACGGTTCCCCTACACTCGTTTCTCCTACACTAGGTAAAGGAGGGGACGGGAAGTTTTCGTGGGTGTACGTTGACGGGTGCGACAAAAGGACTTAGTGAGACTTCTCTCCTCTCGTGTGTGACCCTCCTTGGGCTCGGGATTCTAATGACTCCTCGTCTCGACGGGTGTCTAGTCTTCCTGGTCGGTCGAAACTTCCTCCCCTTTTATAGAAACCATAATTTGGTGACTCTAAAGTCCCAACTAGTCCAAGAGTCCAATTGTATGAGTCGTAGAGGAATTGATGTGGTTAGGTTCTTCTAACGAAGAAGAATTTTTCTATTACGACTTCGGAGGTAATCGGGTCTTGTCTGTTGTCGTTCCAAATCCAAATTTTGTTCGTAGGGTTCTCCTTTTCCTTAGGAGGATGCGACAACCACCTCTACGTTTAACCATGTAGGAGGATACCTCTTGTCATATCTCCAAGGGATTTTTTGATGTCTATCTTAATGGTATACTGGGACGTTAGGATGAGGACTCGTAATAGACGTCTTTTAAGATTAAGTTTTTCGATGTACGTGGGGTCACAAGTATCGTCGTGGTAAATGTCATCGGTTCTGTACCTTCGTTGGATTTACAGGTACCCTGTCTACTTGTCTACTTCTTGTACACTATATATAATACGTTATGACGTACGTACGCACGACTCAGTGAAGTCAACACAGACTGAGAAACGTTGGGATACCTGACATCGGGTGGTTCGAGGAGACCGGTATCCTAAGAGGTCTGTTCTTATGACCTCACCCAACAATACGGGAGGAGGTCCCATAAAAGGGGTGGGTCTCTAGTTTGGGTGTAGTAGAGGTCTCCGAGGATATAACGTCCGTCTAAGAAATGGTGACTCGGTGGTTCCTTCGGTGTGATACCTTATAATGACTCGGTATTTTTTATTTCTTTTATTACGGTAAACGTCGTGGTACCTACCTAGGTCTCTAATAGTCTGATTCACTTCTGTCTCTGTTAATAGGATACTATAGCAAATATACATCTTAGATTTTTACTATGTGTACTTGACTAAAGGTTTTGTCTTTGTCTGATTGTCTGTGTCTTTTGTTTAATTGTCAATGGTTTCCCGTTTCACCCTCTTCCGTCACCGTCGGGTGAGGTCATGAGAGCGGACCTTTTAGGGTGCCTGCCTCCTCGGACCATCCGACGTCAGGTACCCCAGTGATCCTCAACCTGTGTTGACTCGCTGAAATGAAAGTGAAAAGTGAACGTACGTAACCTCTTCCTTTACCTTTGGGTGAGGTCACAAGAACGGACCTCTTAGGGTCCCTGTCTCAACGGACTACCCGACGGCAGATACCCCGACGTGTCTCAGTCTGTGCTGACTTCACTGAATCGTCGTAGTCGTCTTCGTTCCTGGATGATATATCATATCCTTGGTATGGGATATAAAACATTATTTGATATCCCCCTTTCTTAGACTTTTTCCTATTGAGTGAGTGTAAGGACATGTGGACTTTCATTGTGTTGTAACGTTTATTTGACATGAAATTATTTGCGTGTGTGTTTACGTGTACGTGTGTGTGTGTGAGTGTGTGGTTCCTCCCCTTACCCACCTCTTCACAACCAATTGAAGTCCCCGTAAACAGAGGAGAAGGGACACCAGACGTCCTAAGATCTACTCCGTTTCGGATGTGGGTACTAGACATCAAACGGTTTTTATTAAAACTTCCTACAATTACCGTAATGGGTCCTATGAGGTTTCCGGATTAGTTTAAGTTTTGACGACGGAAGAGGGATGAAATGAGAATTATTTTAGGTTATCACCTTCAATTACAACGGTTCAGAGACAGGTCTTTTAGGTCAAAAGCGTTAATTGGTTCTATTATTTTAACAGAACCGACTTTGGTTCTGGGACAGACATTCCCGACGAGGTACAGACGTTGGTTTTCTCCCTGTCGTCCTTCATTTTACCTTTTGCGCACTCTCGTGACGCGACGCGTCCTCCCCCGCAGTCCTAGGTTCCAGTGCGGTTCCGGTTCAGTAGTCAGACCGGTTCAGTGGTTGAAGGACCGGAGACGATGTGGTAGATATTTTTCCTCAATGACTCGGATTGAGCAACACTCCTCCTCTTGACCTCTACTTCAAACGGAGTTTCCCGAAGGACCCACCGAGTCTACTATTTCTTAGGTGGACGTCACGTCCTCTGGGTCCAAGTTAGAGATCCAGTCCTTCTAGGGGACGTCTTCCCTTACCTCGGATTAAACGACACTCCTCCTCCCGACCTCTACTTTCGACTTTAGGGAAGTTTATTTTCTCTCCTTTCCTCTCTTCCTCTCCCCTTCTTTCCCTCCCATCTGACATAATAAAGGTGTGTCTGTACATGACTTTAATCGTTACACAAGGTCGCGACCTTCAAGAAATCTTTCTAGTTCCAACATGAGTTCTTGACGCATACTCTCACACCCTAGTTCCGACTCCTGTCCTTTGCGACAAGCCTACGTCCACAGACCCTAGTTTCCGGGGGGCCGGGAAACTTCGAAAGACGTGAGTGGCATCACGCCCTACTACGAGGTCCGGTACCGTCTACGTATCTACGGTGGTCGGTAGGTCTTCTACGGGTCGGTTGACTCTACGAGGGGAGCGAAGAGGGCCCTGTTCTTAAGTCTTTTTATCCGCTTGTGCTACCCGTCTCGTGGGGGTTATGACATCTCTCTTTTGCGGTCTTTCCGTCTTGGTTCAGTCCGTGATTTGTGTCAGTCTGGTCCTTGGGTCAACGGAACAGGGTGGGAACCCGGTTCACCACTTTGTTGGGTCATTTAAGTTTTCTGGTCGGATTCCGTCGTAATCCAAGAAAACTGGAATATGTGACTGAAACGTTGGAAAGTGGAAAGATTCTAAGTTGGAAATGTGTCATAGAACCTTCAGTGTGTTTTAAGTCCTTGAAGGGACCACCAGGTCACCAATTCTGAGACGGAAGGTGACGTCCTCCGCACCCAAACTGAGGACCAAGCCCTTGACTCCGTGGTGTACGGCACTCTATGTCGGTTTTTAATTTTTCGTCTTAAGTCAAGTTCCAAAAGACCTATTGGTGAGTCTCCGTTCCATGGTCCTACCTGCCTGGCGACCAGACACCCGTCCTCCCCGGCCGACTTGGAGACACTAATGCATGGGATACGGACTCTACTCAGACGTCTTCTCCTTTCGAGGTATAGGGACATGCTTCCTCCTCTCCCTCCGTTTCCTTCGCAACTACCGGTCCCTCTACGACTCCTGAGCGAAGGAGGGGTCGAATAGTCGGTCCGGGGGGTCCTGCTTCCGCGGGGGGTAGTAAGGATCCATCTGATAGTCGGGACACTCTTTCTCTTTCTCTCTTCCCTCCCACCTCCCTCCTCTGTTCTCTAATCTCTGGCATGCTACAAAACCTTTTGGACTACGGGTAGAATTACGTAGGATCTTTAAGACACAGTGTCTGTATTTTCCACCTCACACTGTCTACATCCGTCGTTTAATCTGTGCAGCCTGTTTGCGCTGAAGACTCCTTGCGATAAGTCTTTTATTGTCGGAGTGGTCCAACTGTGTATACATGTGCACGATTTTATCTAGTTGGTCTTGACCCGAACTGCAAGGAAAGAAACTTTACGCATTACACGTCGACTTCCTTTAAGACAGTAAAAATAAAAATATGTTTTTTCACCGTCACGGAGTTTACAGGAATGGACACCCCAATACGAATTTCTGTTTAAAGGGTCCCCTTTCACACCACTCCGTCCATACCCCTGGTAGCCCTCCCTCTTCTGTTCTGCTCTCACTATTCTCGCTGAGGGTTGTTCTGTCAAGTAAAGTAATTTGTGGGTTCTTCCCGGAAAAGGTTCGGTGTTGGTTACAAGTCTAAAGGAAAAAATAACCTGACATTAATGAAATTTACAACTCTAAATAGTCCTCTTACATCTTCTCTCGTCGGTACACGATAGGAAAGAGGTTGTCTACATTGATGATGTACGAACATTATGTTAGTCAATGGGACCACCACCAAATCAGCGAGTCAGCACAGACTGAGAAACACTGGGGTACTTGACATCGGACAGTCCGAGGAGACAGGTACCCTAGGAGGTCCGTTCCTATGACCTCACCAAACGGTAAAGGAGGAGGTCCCCTAAAAGGGGTGGGTCCTAAGCTTGGGTCCAGAGGACGTAACCGTCCACCTAAGAAATGGTGACTCGGTGACCCCTTCGGGGTAGTCAATGGAACTCTATATCATTATATTTGTGTGACAACATCTGTGTAAATACCTTAAGGTCATTTTGGTCGTAGGAGTCTCCCCACCGTCTAGAGATCTTCGTGTGTCTATTAAGAAAGGTTGATTTTTGACTTATGAATGATAAATACTTACTGAATTCTTATATAACTGTGTAATATAGACACAGAAAAAACGACAGAACGTATGTCCCAGTAGTAACGGTAGAAAGATTTAAGGTATATATACACAATCATATGACATAACCACAAAAAGAAAGACCGAATGAAGTGAGACATATTAGCCGAGGTCAAAGTAGGTAGAGTTGTCTTGACTAAGCTTACATGAGAAAAATTACCGACTCATTATGAGGTAACACATATACATGGTGTCGAAAGAATAGGTAAGTAGACGACTACCTGTAGATCCAACAAAGGTACTACCCATATCGCCTGAAAACCTGAGTCTCCCTCTCCCTCTCCCACCCTAATAAACCCTCTTACCGTAACTTTGTACATATGATAGTATATTCTTAGTTTAGCGGTCAGATACAGACTACGTCCTATGTCGTACGAACCCCGACCACGTGCCCCTACTGGGTCTCCCTACAACACCCCTCCCTCCACCCTCCCCCCAAGTACAAACCCTAGCGTACATGTGGGTACCACCTAAGTACAGTTACATACCGTTTTGGTTATGTCATAACATTTCATTTTATTTCATTTTTATTTTTATTTTTTCTTATATAACTATACAATATATGATTTGGGTTCTTCCTTTAAAACCTCTTGCAGAAAGTATGTCACCTTTAGGACTTATGTTTAATCCATTCACAGGAAAACGAGTTGGAACTGACATTTAGTCTACTTCTTTTACTAAATAGAAAGTCCTTCGAAGAGGACTGGGCACTACGAAATAAATCCGTCTACACACGACCCTCCCCGGGTGCATGTCGGTTTTAGAAGTAATCGACAAATTAGTTGAACTTCCCTCCAGGGGTTTTCCTAGTCACCTTGATGCGAGACGAAATAGAAGGACCACTGTCCAAAGGAAGAAAATAATAAAATAAAATACTCTACTTTTCTTCTATTGAAGCCACGACAGTCACCAAAAGTGATTCTGAAGGAAGTGAGTGTGCGGAGCAGTGAAAAGTGGAGATGTGTTGAGTTTCGGTGCTTTATTCGGGAAAGGAAAAAGGGAAGGTATACACTGTAATCAGGTCCTTTGCACGGGTACTCAGATGTTTGTACGTAAGTTACGGACAATAATCAATTCACAATAAACCACTACGATCACCATTTCTTGGGTGGACAGTTACGTTTTTTTATTCTTTGAGTCCAAGCTAGGGACCAGTTCTTCTAGGGGACCTCCTCCCGTACCGTTGGGCGAGGTCATAAGAACGGACCCTTTAGGGTACCTGTCTCCTCGGACCGTCCGATGTCAGGTACCCCAGTGTTTCTCAGCCTGTGCTGACTTCACTGAATCGGGTACAAAGGTAATGACCCTTATGTCGTCCTCTGTTTGCGTACTTTTAGGGACGGAAGCACCGGGAATGTAAGATCAACCCTTTTCTCTACTATTCATTCACTCACTTTATATGTCATTCACCCAACGACTTTCACTATGTTTCTTTTTATTGTGCCTCCGTCTCTGTCCCTCTTAGTCTCACCTTCCACTGTAAAGGTTTGTTTTACCAAGTCTGTAGGGAGCCCCTTGACCCTGTAAACCCGTTTCTGGACGTCACTCAGTCTACACCCCTACAGATCCCCTTTAACGACATGGATACGAGGACCCGGGTTCCAAAAAGAGGTGATGATAAAATGGTCAAAGGGTCGGGTGTCGAATCTTTTATATCACTCGTTAAAGGGTGAAATAATCCAGTAACTGTAAACACAAACTCTTTTACTCGGTTCTGAACGTTTGGGTCGAGTCCGGACCCAGTACGACATAACATTACTACAGACCAATCACAAGGGTGATCTGAGACTCAAACAGACGGACTAAGTCGGGACTGGCCGGTTCCCGAAAGTCGTAGATCGAGGACCGTCTGAATTAGAACGGGTCGAGAATGGATAACTCACAATACAGAGTTACGGAATGAGTAACTACTTCCACAGAATTTTGGTAGAAGACACCGGTACTGGGTAGAGATAGTTCTTACTTAACCCCCGAAGGGACCACCAGGTCACCGGTTCTTAGGTGACACGTTACGTCCCCTGTGACCGACCTAGAGACCAGACCCTTCTAGGGTGTACGAAGCCCCGTTAATTCGGACACACGTCGTTGATGACTGGACGGACGGATCTCCGATACGAGGGGTTGCTCTCTTCGGTGGCGCCACTCTTCGGGTGCGTGGAGTTATCTCTCATCGGGAGGGAGCGATGTTGATCTGTTTCGGACACGGGTCGTTACTTCTGGGTCGTGTCGGTTTTTACTTCTGGGCCATGTCGGTTTTTACTCGTTTTATTTTCGTTTATTTATAAAAATTTTTCTTCCTTAACCCAGGACACGGACCCAGCCCGACCTCGAAAGGACAATGAGAGTAGTCCGCATGATCAGACGTTCTGACCGAACCACGGACCAGGTACGATCGAAGGATGGTCGTAGACTACGGGATTGGTTAGTCTATTCAGGGTTTGAGACGGGGACGGGCTGGTCCGGAGGGGGTCCTGTGGGTACCGGTCTCGGGGTGTATACTCTACGGGACGGGAAGAAGAGGGGAGGGTCTGTCCGGGGACCCTCCAGTGGTGGTCGGGTCAACTGTTCCCTCAAAATGTAGTAAGGAATACGAACCATTAAGTCCGAAGATCTGGTCTCGTCTCTCCCTTGATAAAAGAGGTCCATCCATGCACGTCGAAGGTTCAAACCGAACGGAGTAAAATCACACCGAGGGACGGATCTACGACCCTTTCTGACACCCGTCTTCTGCCCCCACCGTTTCCCCCTCTACCGACCTACCGTAGTGGATTAGTTCACCTGTACTACTCAAACTCGTTTGAGGCCCTCCATCGCTTCCTGTCCCCTCGGACCATACGACGTCAGGCACCCCAACGTTTCTCCTGTACTGATTCGGTGACTTGTTGTTGACGGATCTTAAAGGTGGTAGGGTAAGTCGGTTGTTTACTGAACACAACCAGAGCACTATGGACCAATCATTTGTAAACCTTATTTCTTTCTCTATAACTTTCCCTCCTTCCCCCAGGTCACCAAATCTTAGGGACTAACAGGTCACCAATTCTTAGATGGAACGTTACGTCCTCTGTGTCCAAACTAGGGATCAGTCCCTTGAGTCTATCGTGTACCGGGTTCGTTGATTCGGACACTCAGCTCGATCTTCCAGGTACTCGGAGTCACTTATAGGGTGCACGACGTTGATTCTGGTCTGTGTCAGTTTATTTGTTTATCTATAAATCCCCTTATTTCCTTCCCTCCTCCTCCCTTAAGGGTGGGTTTTATGTCGAGGTATTCGTTTCGTCTACTATGTCACCGAAATTCGGTGACTCAGTATGTCCTTATCTATTACCCCATCGTTCATATATGAAGTTGGTCATTACGACTTCTTCGACTTCAACTTGTCAAGAGACTTCTAGACGTTCTGGAAGATTTTGATTGGGGTTTTTTCTACAGGAGAAGGAATATCCCCGGACCTTATGTTTTCATCTTTCAGTTCTCGATGGACCTCATGGTCCGTTTAAACCGGAACCTCATGTTTTGCTTCGTCCAGTTTCCGATTGTATCAAAACGGTCCTCTTGTGTGACCAGTATCGTTTCTGGGAGAAGGTTGTCGTATTTTCTTCTGAGATGTGTACTTGTAGTGGTCTACCAGTTGTGACTTTAGTCTAACTGATATAAGAAACGTCGGTTTCTACCTCTTCGAGATATGTCAGTCGTTTTTATTCCTCGACTGACACCGAGTCTAGTACTTGAGGAACAACGGTTTAAGTATGAATCTAACTTCTTTCTTCTCTTTTGGTGACCTGGTAAGTCCATACTGGATTTAGTTTAGGGAATACTAATATGTCGTCTTCACTGTTTATCGAAATTCCCTGATTTAGACTATCTGTCTCACGGACTTCTTGATACCTGCCTCCAAGTACTGTAACAAGTTCTCCGTCACTAGTTCTGGTAGGGATTCTTTTTCTTTACGTTTTTCCGTTTTACCAACAGACTCCTCCGAAATGTTTATCGACTCTTTTCTTCTCTTCGATTTTCGTTTCCTCTTTTCCTTTCTATATGGATAAACTTACGTCTCAAGGTTTCTTATCGTTCCTCTCTATTCTTTCGAAAGTAGTCACTAGTTACGTTTCTTTATCTCCCTTTGTTTATCTTACCCTCTCTGATCTCTATAGAAGTTCTTTTAATCTCTATGGTTCCCTTGTAAAGTACGTTTCTACTCGTGTTATTTCCTGTCTTTGCGATACCTGGATTGTCTTGGTCTTCTATAATTCTTCTTCACCGTTCTTATGTGTCTTGATATGTTTTTTCTAGGAGTACTGGGTCTATTGGTGTTACCACACTAGTGAGTGGATCTCGGTCTGTAGGACCTTACACTTCAGTTCACCCGGAGTCCTTTGTAATGATGCTTGTTTCGATCACCTCCACTACCTTAAGGTCGACTTGAGAAAATTTAGGATTTTCTACTACGACACTTTCACGACGTGAGTTATACGGTCGTTTAAACCTTTTGAGTCGTCACCGGTACCCTGACCTTTTCCAGTCAAAAGTAAGGTTAGGGTTTCTTTCCGTTACGGTTTCTTACAAGTTTGATGACGTGTTTACGTGAGTAGAGTGTGCGATCGTTTCATTACGAATTTTAAGAGGTTCGGTCCGCAGTTGTCATACATTTGACACTTGAAAGTCTACAAGTTTTACCTAAATCTTTTCCATCTCCTTGGTCTCTAGTTTAACGGTTGTTGGAGACCTAGCAGCTTCTTCGTTCTTTCAAGGTCTTTTTGTAGATAAAGACGAAATAACTGATACGGTTTCGGAAACTGACACACCTAGTGTTGTTTGACACCCTTTAAGAATTTCTCTGTCCTTATGGTCTGGTGGATTGGACGGAGGACTCTTTAGACATACGTCCAGTTCTTCGTTCAATCTTGACCTGTACCTTATT
Organism: Capra ibex; assembly: GCA_006410555.1. Taxonomy (NCBI): domain Eukaryota; kingdom Metazoa; phylum Chordata; class Mammalia; order Artiodactyla; family Bovidae; genus Capra; species Capra ibex. The sequence continues at coordinate 15,160,432 of SJYO01014747.1, forward strand.
GTTTGACCAAGGTTTATCCCTTTCTTCATGTAGTTCCGACAAATAACAGCGGGACGAATAAATTGAATATACGTCTCATATAGAACTCTTTACGACCTGACCTACTTCGTGTTCACCCTTAGTTCTAACGGCCCTCTTTATAGTTATTGGAGTGTATACGTCTACTGTGGTGGGAATATCGTCTTTCACTTCATGTCTTCTAGATTTCTCGGAGAACTACTTTCACTTTCTCCTCTCACTTTTTCCCGAATTTCGAGTCGTAAGTCTTTTGCTTCTAGTACCGTAGACCAGGGTAGTGAAGTACCGTTTGTCTACCCCTTTGTCACCTTTGTCACCGTCTGAACAACAAAACCCGAGGTTTTAGTGACGTCTACCACTGACGTCGGTACTTTAATTTTCTGCGAACGAGGAACTTTCTTTTCGATACTGTTTGGAGCTGTCGTATAATTTTTCGTCTCTATAATGAAACGGTTGTTTTCAGGTAGATCAGTTTTGATACCAAAAAGGTCATCAGTACATACTTACACTCTCAACCTGATATTTCTTTCGACTCGTGGTTTCTTAACTACGAAAACTAGACACCACAACCTCTTCTGAGAACTCTCAGGGAACCTGACGTTCCTCGATTGGTCAGGTAAGATTTCCTTTAGTTAGAACTTATAAGTAACCTTCCTGACTACGACTTCGTCTTCGAAGTAATGAAACCGGTGGACTACGTTTCTTGGTTGAGTAACCTTTTCTGGGACAACGACCCTTTCTAACTTCCGACCTCCTCTTCCCCTCCTGTCTCCTACTCTACCAACCTACCGTATTGACTGAGTTGTCTGTACTCAAACTCGTTCGAGGTCCTCAACCACTACCTGTCGCTTCGGACCACACGACGTCAGGTACCCCAGCGTTTCTCAGTCTGTACTGATTCACTGACTTGACTTGGTTAGACTTCATGAGTTGTGTGAATTCTTCGGATTACGTAGGATATTGTCGTCGTTTTGTCGTTTGTGCCTGAGTCGCTACCGGTGATCGGTCCTCTGGACCCAAACTAGGGACCCAGTGCTTCTAGGGAAACTCTTCCCTCACTGTTGGTTGAGGTCATAAGAACAGACCTCTTAGGGTACCTGTCTCCTCAGACCGCCCGATGTCAGGTACCCACGTGTTTTTCAGTCTGTACCGACTCGTTTGTTAATTAAATTTTTTATTCTATTTAAACTTAAAGTCTAAATTTTTTTTTTATCCCAAGGTGGAACCACTACCCTATATAGTGTCCGCCCTCGTCTGTCGTCCACGTTTCTGTCCCTCCGTCTTTGTCGGGGACTACACTCACCTGTTGATGGACGTTCCTCAAGGCACACTTGTCTTACGTCACGTGCACCCTGTACGCTCCTTGACCCCGACCACTCCTGACTCCGGTCGAGTACGTACCGCGTCTCCCACATGCACACACGCTCTCTGTCTTGTACGTGTGTGTGTATACTAGCGTACGTGCACACGACAGATGTACGGACACCCGGATGTTCAAATCTTCCCCTCTGTTCTTAGTCTGCTTACCAGTCCTGTAAACCATTCTTGGGTAGATATGTGGGGACCTCTTCCTTGACCGTTAGGTGATGTCATGAGAACGGATCTCTTAAGGCACCTGTCTCCTCGGACCACCGGACGACAGGTATCCCAGCGTGTCTCAGTCTATGCTGACGTCGCTGAATCGTACGTACGTATGTGGGGTATGGGACCGGGGTGGGGTCTCTTTTTGTGGTCTCAGGTTTTCTTCAAGAGAAAAAGAGAATGAAGTTATTTCGATAGAAGTCGTGAAGAGGTTAAAGTGACACGTGTGTTTAGTGTCTCCCTAGAAGAATTATAGTCTAAGACTAAAAGTCAAGTTATCCAGACTCAACCCCGAACTCCAAAACGGAAAGATCGTTCTGACCACGACGACTAGGTACCTGGTGTGAGACTCTCCGATCACATGTGGGTGGGAGTCCCTTTGTGTCCCTCCCCATCGCTACCTTAGGACCGGGGACCTTTGGTTTCTAGAACAAGTGACCAACGTATTAAACTCTCTATAGGAGAGTGGGAGGTTCCCGGACTGGTGGTGTAGACGTTTGGCTAATGACTTCATCGATTGGAGGTCCGACCCGAAGGGTCCACCGTGGCACCATTTCTTGGAGGGCAGTTACATCCTCTACGTCCTTTATGTCCAAGCTAGGGACCTAGTCCTTCTATGGGACCTCTTCATTTACCGTTGGGCGAGGTCATAAGAACGGACCCTTTTGGGTACCTGTCTCCTCGGACCGTCCGATGTCAGGTGTCTTAGTGATTGTCAGTCGACTCGTACGTGGGAGGTTCGACGGAAGGGTAAGCAAACATTTTTTATATTTTTCTCTTTCTACTTTAAGACACCTAAAGAGTCCTTCTTCTAACAGTCTAATATTTTTGTTTGGGTTTCGGTTCTTATTATAGGGTGACATTCCGATATGGTGACAACCAGATGGGTAAGTGGATGACTTCCTCTAGAAACCACGAAGGTTCATACTCGTTAGTACTTATTTCAACGATATTCGAAGTCATCCACCCAAAAACACACCTGTATGTAAAAGTTTAATAAACCCATTTCGGTTCACTGAAAACTTAAGAGAATTGAAAAGATACGACAAAACGAAATCTATACAGAAAACATTCGTAGAATATTGACCTTAAAAATTTTCGATCCAAACACGACCCTGAAGGGACCGCCAGGTCTCCAATTCTGGGGCACGAAGGTTACGTCCCCCACCCCCGAAGTAGGGACCGGTCCCTTGATTGCAAGGGGACACGATGTTTCTCACTGGTTTTTAGAAAAATTTTTATTTTTTATTAAAAATTTTTCCGCCAAAACACCTCTCCATCTGTTACTTCGTTTATATCACTTTATAATTAACATTTCAGATTCATCATCCATATATTCACATATAACATTTTAATAAAGATAGAAAGATATACAAACTTTAAAAAGTATTATTTACAACCCCCTTATCACTTTTTCGTTTTTTTGTTTGTTTTTTGGTTTGTACTTACCTACTAATTTGCAAACCCTAACAGTGTGTCCTGTCTACCCAGTCTCCACCGGGATTCATCGAAGACCCGGTGGTCGAACGTTAGAGTCGTTATTTGTAACTCGGTCCATAATTCGATAAGGGAGAGTCGAGGTTTCGGTGGGAAGGTTGGGGATGTAACAGGTGTTTGCTGTACACGAAACGTTCGGACGGTCATCCCCCGTGATCTCCCGCCGAATTTCCGACCACTTCCCCGTTCCCGGATACGTAAGACGAGGAAGCTCAAAGTGGACTCGTTGCGAGAAAGTGCGACCGACGGCGTCAAGGGAAGGCGGCGTCGTCGTCGCCTTAGGTTGTTCTTCTTGGTGACCTCTTACCAAGAACCCCCTCCTACCTGTGTACATATACCTACCGACCCGAAGGGTCCACCGAGTCGTCTTAGATGGACGGTTCGGGCTTTGCGTCCAAGCTGGGGACCCAGCCTTTCTAGGGGAACTCTTCCCGCACCGTTGGGACCGTCGGGTGAGGCCATGGGAACGGATCCTCTAGGGTACCCGTCTCCTCGGACTGCCCGATGTCCGGTACCCGAGCTGACTCCTTGATTTGATTCCTTAACTTGTTATACATTCCGACTCAGGGAAACGATAGGTAGGCTTTGCTAGTGTCGTAACAATTAGCCAGTCTGAGGTTCTGTTTTATTTTTCAAATTTTACACAGTACTTCAATTAATAATTTAAATAATTGGTCGGTGTAGGACGAAGGGGAGGGAAGTGTGTCGTGGTCGGTCGGTCCTGGGGAGAGGTCTCTAGACTCGACATTGGGGTACTCTTACGAAAGAGAGTCAAAGATTCAATAGTATTAAGATTAAATAAGGAAGAACAGCAGGGATGGAGTCATATGCGAGATATTTGTAAAGTGAATATGCATGAATTAATTATCCCAAAAAAATAATGTAATTTAAGAGAGACAATGTTATTGACCGTATTAAAGACAGAGGACTGATGTGGGACTGTCTAAGTCTGTGTATCCGTTTGACTACTTAGAATCTTTAATCCGTGACTCAAGTTGCGGATACGACATGGCCCACTCCTCCGACTCACGGTCTCTTCCGGTCCCTGAGCGTCTCCGAGAGACGACCGGGACGTATGTGAGACCAGAGGACCTAAGTTCCGGCCCTGAAAACGATGATTTGGAGTGACAGGTTCGGTTTCGTCCTTGAGCTCTTTTGTTCTCGAAGAGTCTTACGACAGTGTCCCTTAGTCCTATGCACCGGAGGTCTACACGGTGAAACTATGTTCCTCACAAACTTCGTCTTCTGTCGACTCTTTCTCGTCCGAGCGTTTCTTTCCTTTTCGAGGACAAGAGGCGACAACGAATCAGACAAGTTAGCACAGGTTCAGACGTTGGCGTACCTGCCATCGGGCGGTCCGAGAAGACAGGTACCCTACGAGGTCCGTTCTCATGACCTTACCCGCCGGTTCGGGAGGAGGTCCCCTAGAAGGGCCGGGTCCCGAGGTCAGACCCAGAGGACTTGACGTCCGTCTAGGAGATGGGGACTCGGTGATCTCTTCGGGGACTGGAGGGGATGTAAACGGATTTTCGTCCGTCCGGTAGATATCCCAACGTGTCTCAGCCTGTGCTGACTTCGTTGCGTCGTCGTCGTCGTCGTCCGAATCTGAGATTTAGTAGCCTCTGAGAATAGTTGGGTTTCTGTGTTGTTTCTCCCTTTTATAGTGAATTTTGTTAAGACATAATAATTACCTAACGAGGCATACAAATGGAATGGTGTCAAGTGGCGAGAACCTTCGGATTCTGGGAAAAAGAAGCAGAACAGGGAAGAGATGTTACATAACAGGAGACACTTCTACGACAGATTTAACATTGGTAGGGCTGACATTGGTAGGGATCTCCATGAGAGTTCACATACGTAACACACACCCTTACTTCAGACAAACATAAAGAGAACGATTAGACAGAAAACAATCAAATTTAGTTCCCGGGGGACAGCGGCTTGGATCCTTCCATCTCTCTTCAAAAAGGAGGGGACGCGACAGAACCCTCCGGTGCTTTTCCTTCTTTCCTTTTTCCTACTCGAATAGGTTCCTCTTCTTTTCATCTTTTAAGTGTTACGGAGACTTTACCGAGACGATAATTTGAGTAAATTTTTAGAAAGAAGGTGTCTTCAATTCTGTTATTTAGACCTTTTAATCTCACGTAACCTCAATAGTTTTTAATGAAATCGTACTTCGACTATTCCCTGATCAATCTTTCGACAATTCTTCAGATGGAAGGAAGTTGTTCGAGTCACCGTAAAATTCCGTTACAGTGGGGATTATTGTGACTCAAAAAATCTATTAATTTTTGGTACTAACGTTTCTGAAGGGACCACCAGGTCACCGATTCTGGGGCACTAGGATCTCGTCGCCCAGACCCAAACTAGGGACCAGACCCCTGATCTAGGGTACACGACGTTGATTTCTTGGGTGTACGGTATCGGTTTATTTATTTATGATTTTGTTTGTTTGTTTTTCTAACGATGAAAGTCTCCTCCCTCCTACCTTCGCTTTCCTCTCCCTACCCCACTCATTCTTCCCGAAAGTTGACCGTTTATTTTACCTTATCCGAAGGAACCTTCTCCCTCCTCGGGTACGACTATTCAAGGGTATTTTCCTTCTCGGGTCAGAAGTGTGTACTGTGAAGTCGACCAGTACAGTGTCAGGACCGGTCGTCGTATTGGTGTCCGTGAAGTGGGTCGAAGAGACTGGTGGCGCGGAAGAAACATTTTAAGTCTGTGTCTCAATAGAACGTCTCAATAATCCTAAAACATTCTGTCACCCAACGTTTATACGTCGTCCTACGGACTGAGTTTTCACTACGTAACGGACATTTATGGTCAATTTAGATAGACCAGGTAACACAGTAAATTTCGAACACAAAGGAACGAAGAAAAGACAGCTCTACTGTACTCCACCCTCCTCTCCTCCCACCCCACTTAACCCTCTCAGAGTAACTGTATATATGTGATGGTACACGGTTTATCGGTCGATCACCCTTGGACACTGTTTCGTGTCCCGCGGAGTCGGGGTGCACGACACTACTGGATCTCCCCACCCCACTCTCCGTCCACCACCCTCCCGCCAGGTTCTCCGTCCCCTATATATGTCTGTGTATGGATATCGGCTGAGTGAAGTGACATGTCGTCTCTTATTGTGTTGTAACGCTCCGGTACTCTGAGGGAGGGGTTCTGATAAGTTTATGTTTGAATTTTTTTATTTACGTATTCACTAGTTTCGACGATAACAACGATATTCGTCAGGTCGAATCTTACCCCGACCCTTGACTCTTTCGGTACCCTAACCTTTGTACTGTTATCCAACCACTATAAAATTTTACTTTGGTTGGTATATAGTCTTAAACGTCGTTCCTAGTTCTGTTCGTTTTCTTTGAATAAATATCATCGTACGGGAAATTCACATGGAGGGACAGAGGAATGGACCTTTCCTTCGGTCTAAGGTTATTTTTCAAAAAATCCTGTTTTCAAAAAAAGTTTAAATAAGATTATTCTGAAACCGTCCCCTGAAGAGGAGACGGGGTTAAGAGAAAGATTTCAAGGGTCTAATTTATAGTAGAGGATTCTCTTCGTTCGGACTACAAGGTCTGACCCTGAGTAGTTTGAAAGAGACATTTCCCAGTTTGTTAATTATAGAATGAACGTTTATTAAATGAAATGTCTACAGAACACTAGAGACACTGTATGCGAAGAAAAGAAAGAAATATTAGGAAATTTTTATATTTTTGTTTTTATGTTGTTCAGGAGATGTAAGTTTCTTCATGACAAAGTGTTCGTACCAGTATTTAAGTTAAACAAGTGTTCAAGTTGGTTCAATCGCATCCATGGTTGATTGTGTCACTCGATATATTTGACGTGACATTATCCAAATATTACGAAGAGTGTGTTCATTGTGTATTCTTTGTTCGTGTTTCTATTTCTTTTGTAAACATGAGAATGTCACGTCCTGGAACTTTTCTTGTCCTGATGTCGTGTTGTCGACCGTGAGTCCCCGACCGTGAGTCCCCGACCGTGCCTCACTTGTCCGGTCTTCGCAAGCACTACCTCCCCCCTCTCCCCAACCCTCTCCCGTCTCGACTTCCCGGCAGTCGTCGTCCTCTGCCTCCCGTGCGACCGCACAGTGAGGGCGGACTACAACTACCTTACGTACAAGTGTAGAGACTTTCAAGTGTCAAACTTCCCAGCATACATCCCCTAACTCGCATGGGGTGTTTAGTGTCGAACGACCGAGGACAGGACAAGGTTTCCTTTAAGACAGTAGAGACGACCAGGAAGGTGTATGAAATATATTGTATACAGATAAACGAGGCTACATGAATAACAAAGTTACAAACAGAGATTTCCACGAGGAGTGTGGCTGTCTTATATGGGAGTCGGGGTCTCCATCGTCCAACTCCTTTATTTGTCAGTCTAACATAACCGACTTTACACTACCCTTTCTTCTCGGGGGACGTCTTATTAGAAGAAATAAATCGTTAATTGGTTCTTGTCGCTTCCGTAAAGAGAGAGAGAGAAAAAGAAAAAAACGAACTTACGTAACTTTAATTTACGTAATTATAGGTTCCTTTTAAGACTCGAGGGAAAAAGACGTTGGTGAGGTTATAAATAAACTGAGTACGTATACGAAACTTCCTTATTTTTTAGTCGGAGAGGTTTACCTTGGTAACGGTAAGGTGAAATAAGAAGTTGGTTTATATGAAAGGACTTCCCATTACAAGAGAACCTGTTCCCGGACCTTCAGTCACCATCGACACTATTTCTAACTTATAGATTCCCTTGGGGGGGTCCTCTTCAGAGTGAAACGATGGTTCCGTACCTTCTTGTGGTTCTACAGATACACGTATGGGGATAATTTGGTCTACGGAGCCCATCCGACCGGTTCACGAAACAAAGATACTGTAGACTTGCGAACCTTTGAAGACCCTACTCATTTCTGAAAGAGAACTCAGATTCACGAATCGTGTCTTCGAACCGAAGTTGTCGACCAGATCACCTCAGGTTGGACGTCAGTGACGTCACTAAGAGGGCGGTTAAACACGCGTTCGCGAGTCAGTGCAGGGTGAGAAAGTTGGGGTGCCTGACGTTGGGTGGTCCGAGGAAGTCAGGTGCCTTAAAAGGTCCGTTCCTATGACGGTACCCAACGGTAAAGGAGGAGGTCCCCTAGAAGGGGTGGGTCCCTAGCTGGGCCGTAGAGTGCAGAGGACTTAACCGCCCGCCCCAAGAAATGGTGATCGCGGGGGACCCTTCGGGGTCGCGAAATACAGTCTATTTGAGTTCACTTACTTAGAAACCTTCATCCAATTGAACGGGACGACTTCCCTTCATCCAATTGTCAGACGACTTTTAACCTGGAGAGGCTTTCCAGTGATTTTGTAAACCTTTGTTACAAAAAGAGATCAACGTTCCTCAACTTACAGGTCCCCAATAAGAGGTCACCGTCACACGTCCGGAGAGTGACCCCGTCGAAGAGAACAACGTCTTGTGTTGGAGACCGCCCCCCGTGTCCGGAGTCGTCAACACCACGTGTCCGGATCAACGGGGTGTCGTATACCCTTAGACAGGTCTGGTCCTTAGTTTGGGTACAGGGGACTAAACCGTCCGTCTGGGAATTGGTAGTCTGGTGGTCCCTTCAGGGTGTTAATAAGATAGATTCATTTGACAAGGGTATAGGCTACCTTCTTTAGGTCCAAATATCAACCCACTGAGTAGTTTACTACTTAATACACGGAGTTTACTACCTCACACGAATCGGCGAGTCATCACAGGTTGAGAGACATTCGGGTACCTGATATCGGACGGTCCGAGGAGACAGGTACCCCTAAGAGGGTCCGTTCTTATGACCTCACCCAACGGTACGGTAGGAGGTCCCTAGAAGGATTTGGTCCCCAGTTTGGGTCCAGAGGGTGTAAAGTCCGCCTAAGAGATGACGAACTCTGTGGTCCCTTTGGGTTACTACCTCGGCGACGGTGACGACGACTCAACGAAGTCAGTACAGGCTGAGACACGCTGGGGTATCTGCCGTCGGGTGGTCCGAGGGGGCAGGGACCCTGAGAGGTCCGTTCTTGTGACCTCACCCAACGGTACAGGAAGAGGTTACGTACTTTCCCTTTTCCCTTTCACTTCAGTGAGTCAGTACGGTCTGAGAGTCGCTGGGTACCTGACGTCGGGCGGTCCGAGGAGGTAGGTACCCTAAAAGGTCCGTTCTCACGACCTCACCCCACGGTAACGGAAGAGGTTTTCTACCTCGTCAGGCACTCTTTTCTGCGTAGTTATGATATACTCCTGCGGTCCCGACCTCCGTACACAGCGAGACGGATTCCTACGCTATGTTAGTGATTACGAACGAGGAAGCCGATATCTCTTCGGTGTCAGGGTACCTGCTCGTCTTAGTAGACAGAACCTTCCAGATCCTAGCCCGACACCGGTTGTCTGGGTCTTCGTCCCAGACGTCCACCTAACCTCTCAATCTCCCTGTCCCTGTGAACAATGTCATCGCATCGCATTCCTATACCAGAAAAATTATATAAAATTATCATTAAGTGTTGGAAAGCCCCCAGACACAACCCAGAAGTAACGACACGTCCGACAAGAGATCAACACCGCTCGCCCCCGATGAGAGATCGACGCCACGTGTCCGCAGAGTAAAACAACACCTCGCGTCCGAGATCCCGCACGTCCGACACCGTCGACACCGAAGGTCCGAGATCTCGTGTCCGAGTGGTCAACACCCCGTACTCGAATCGATGAGGTACCGTACGCCCTAGAAGGACCTAGTCCTTGACTTGGGTCCAGAGGGCGTAACCGTCCACCTAAGAAATGGCGACTCGGTGACCCCTTCGTGTATCTATTCCAGATTAGGGTCCTTCTCCAAGAAAGAGGTAGGTATGAATACCCTTTGAATTCTGGGACGTTCCCTCGGGTCTCTGAGGTAGTAGGGTCCACCACTACGTTTTGGTTCGAGTTCGGTGTTCCGTTATAAGACTCGGCCATTCCTATGGGTCCGGGGTCTGGGGATCGGTACAGAAACCACTCATCTTCTGTCCAGATATCAGTACCACCTTCGTTGTCATTGTCTTTTGTGAGTCCTATGGTCACTCCAAAGACGGGCCCCGAGTCTGATCGGGACCCCGTTTCCCCATGGACCGCACAGGGAATTAGCGGAGAGTTCGACTATCGTTCTCCGAAATTCTTTATAAGGAACTCCTACGACACTCTTAGGATTGTAACGACACAAGTGTAGGGGGCTGTGGTCTCGGTAGAATCTTTTCGTCTCCAAAGGAAAACATGGAGAGTCACGTCCACTCTTCTGCGCAGTAGACCCGATTTCGACATCTCCACACTGTGGAACCTGTCGAGAGGACCCCTGGGACTCGTAGAGTCGACACTGGTGATGGGTACTCTGGGCGTTGCGGAGGAGGTGAGGTGGTGCCGGGTCAACACCGACGGTGACACAAGTGCAGGTCTCCGACCTTGTTACACGGACTACTGTGGGTCCTGGTCAGGTCCCCTTAGTGTCATCCGAATAATCGCCATCTCATAAAACCGCGGCGCCATTTCTTAGGTGGACGGTGACGTCCTCTTCGTCCTCTGAGTCCAAGTCAGGGACCCAGCCCTTCTAGACCTCCTCCTTTACCGTTGGGTGAGGTCATAGGAACGGACCCTTTAGGGTACCTGTCTCCTCGGACCTCCCGATGTCAGGTACCCCAAAGTTTCTCAACCTGTGTTGACTCACTGACTCGTGTACCGACTCTTGACCTTCGACTCTACCCTTATCGACTGTATTTTAGTTCTTTTCTTTGATGTTAGAAGTACGACCTTAAACGAGTTGGGGTGATAGATGTACAGTCACTCATACCCTTCTCCCGTATCTCTAATTTATTCGGGTCGGGTTAGGAGAGGAAGTTTTTGTGAGTGTTATATCGACTTTATTTATCCACCTGTGTTCTTCACCATTTTGTCCCGTCCCCGGTCTCTTTCCGGTGTCGTTCTTGAGACCGTTCCACTACCGCCCTTCCTCCCACCCCCGTTTGAACCGACGGGATCTTATTCGTCTGCCAACCCCACTACCTTCTCCCAGCCTCCCCCTCGTCGCCTGGCTCGTAGTGTGTTTTCTTAGTCTTCCACTACTCCGACCAACAACCGTCTCCAGTTTGAGTGTTGGAAGGGTTTGGACCTACAGAAAAACTATGTTACTGAGACTTGTCCGGTGGAACAGAAGTTTCTTGTAATCGAAGATATAATCGCGTCTCGACTAAATGTTGACCCCGACCTTTTCTAGACAGAAAGACAGACCCTGTGGATCTCCAGACCGAGACTGAGTACCGGTTCTATTCCCGTTACTCTAAATACTACACGACAAATTCCAGACTTTGAGGGCACCGCTAGGGCTGTCAGTCAAACAAATGAGTACCAAAGTCGCCGTATTGAACAATGAGTTTTGACGACCTCGTTTTCGGTCTCCCTACTCGTTTAGGGTGACTCTTGAAGACGGAACTCCAGAAGGCTTTCCCTTCTAAAGAACGTGTCTAGAACCACCAAAATGGACGTCTGTTCAAGTATATTCTTATCCCGGGAGCACTGATACGGACATATAGAAAACTTGTAGACCACGAACGGATGTGCGAGAAAGAGTGAAATTTATTCTTGGACACACTGACACCCGAAGGGTCCACCGTGATTACTGTTTCTTCGGTGTACAGCTACGTCCTCTGCACTCTGTGTCGGAACTAGGGACCCAGTCCGTCTACGGGACCTCCTCCCGTGTCGTTGGGTGAGGGTCCTAAGAACGGACCCCTTAGAGTCCCTGTCTCCTCTGACCACCCGATGTCACGTACCCCAGTGTTTTTCAGTCTGTGCTGACTCGTTCACTTGTCTTGACTCGATTCGTTTGTTAATAAAAGTAGGTGACAAACTCTTAGGATACATTGTCTCTAGACCCGTCCAAAATTATAATCATACAATCCTTTCACTCATAAGTGCGAAAACAACTTTATTTTACATAGAGTACCTAGTCTGGAGAATTAAAAAAATGAGAATTCTGTTAATGAGAAAAGAGCAATGGAAACCACCGAGTCTCCCATTTCTTAGACGGACGTTACGTTCTCTGGACCCAAGCTAGGGACCCAACCCTTCTAGGGGACCTCCTCCTTTACCGTTGGGTGAGGTCATAAGAACGGACCCTCTAGGGTGCCTGTCTCCTCGGACCTCCCAATGTCAGATGCCCCAACGTTTCTAAGCCTGTACTGACTCGTTGAATCGTGCGTGTGTGTTCACTACGAGAAAGGGTAGACTCAGAAGTGTGACGAACAAAGAGGTAGACAGTACAAGTCTAGAAACGTGCCGACCGAGGAAGGGTATCAGGTCCGAAGGTGTCCCAGAGAGGGAGGTTATCTACCTTAGTGTTTCCGGTCAATCTCCGGTAATATTTGGGTCCACCCACTGTGACTGGTGAACCGTCCCACTAACCACCGTCACCTTCGTCATTTTTCCCCGACCTAAGACCTACATAAAATTTCCATCCCAGTTTTTTGAAGGGGTCAGGTCACCAATTCTTAAACGGAACGTTCCGTCCCCTACACTCAAGTCAGGGACCAGTCCCTTGATTCTGGGGTGTACGATGCCTCGTTGATTCGGTACACTGTGTCGATCTCTGAGACACTTGACGTTGTTTTCTAGGGTGAATGGCGTCGATTTTGGGTTGAGTCGATTTGTGTATGTATTTATAAGATTTTGAAATTTCATTTCAGTTCTCCTACCTATTGTATACTTCGTCTCTAATCCGGTTAAGTCAGGTCAAGTCAGAGACTCAGGACAGACTCAGAAACGTTGGGGTACCAGACGTCGTTCGGTCCGAAGGGACAGGTAGTGGTTGAGGACCTCGAACGAGTCTGAGTACAGGTAGTTCAGCCATTACGATAGGTTGGTAGAGCAGGACACAGGAGGGGAAGAGAAGAACGGAAGTTAGAAAGGGTCGTAGTCCCAGGAAAGGTTACTCAGTCGAGGATCATAGTCCACCGGTTTCATAACCTCGAAGTCGAAATCTTAGTCAGGAAGGTTACTTATAAATCCTGACTAAAGGAAATCCTAACTGACCAACCTATAGGAACGTCATGTTCCCTGAGAGTTCTCAGAAGAGGTTGTGACGTCAAGTTTTCGTAGTCAAGAAACTACGAGTCGAAAGAAATACCAGGTTAAGAGTGTAGGTATGTGCTGATGACCTTTTTGGTATCGAAACTGATCTGTCTGGAAACAGTCGTTTGATTACAGAGATGAAAAATTATAAGACAGATCCAACCAGTATCGAAAAGAAGGTTTCTCGTTCACAGGAAATTAAAATACTGACGTCAGTGGTAGACGTCACTAAAACCTCGGGTTCTTTTATTTCAGACAGTGACAAAGGTAACAAAGGGGTAGATAAACGGTACTTCCCTACCCTGGTCTACGGTACTAGAAGCAAAAAACTTACAACTCAAAATTCGGTCGAAAAAGTGAAAGGAGAAACTAAGAATAGTTCTCCTAGAAGTCAAGGAGAAACGAAAGACGTTATTCCCACCACAGGAGACGAATAGACTCCAATAACTATAAAGGGGACCGTTAGAACTAAGGTCGATCACGAAGTAGGTCGGGTCGCAAAGTCTAGCGGTTTTCTCGCCCCTCTCTCCCTTGGAAGAGACCGACTCATAACTGTACAAGATTACAATTTCCCGGGCCTTCTATTTCTCTTTGGTTGTCTCCCCTTACTCTTCCTCACCGGTCACCTTGTCGTCCCTTTGACCTCCGTCCCTATAGGGTCTACAGGTTGTTTCTGTCATACAGTTCCTCCGCCTCCCTAGTGGAGAATGTCACCGACGGCCGTCCAGTCCTTGCGCCTCCTGGCTCTAACCTGGTGTACCCCCATTACCTCTGTTCTTGTCAGAAGACTTCGCGACCCCTGATTGGAGGAGTTTCAGTTCACTCTTACCCTTCACTCCTGAACCTGAATCACCCAAAATGATTTTTGCCTTCTCTACACACACCTCAGTCTTAATCTCTTTGTCATCGTACAAACACGTGACTACCCTTACTGAGGTCTCTCTTTTCAGTCACTCCCTCCCCTTCCACTTTTAATACGTTCACGATGGGACCCTTTCACTTTCCCCCCTCCGTACTCGGACCCTTACCTGTCCCCTCGGGGTACCGAGCAGGTGCCGGTGTCCTCCTTCCCCCTTCTGGTCTCCGTCGATCCTTCGGCTACACCGCCACCCGTGCCACCCTCGGGAAAGACCTGCGAGGAGGCGAAAGAGTCACTTTCTCCGTGACTCAAGTAATGCGACTCCTCCACGACCCTCAACCTGTCGTCTCCACTCCGTGTTTCGTCAGTAGTTCCTCGCACCCGTTCACTCACCAAGTCCCTTTACTTCCCACTACGACCGCCGTGTTCCCGGGGGAGCTCCAAGAACTGCTACTTAAATTTCACTCCGGTCACCTGGTGCACGACACATCGAGTGGTCGGCGCAAGTCGATGCCTTACGTCTGAGTGTTTCTCATTCCACGTGCGTCTCGACCACTTACGTTGTTGGACCTCTTCGTGTTCTTTGACTACCAGACACGTCCCTCACCAATACCAGACAGGAGTCTTGATTTTAGGGCCCTTCTTACACCACTCCTGTTCTCACACCACTCTCTGTCTGGTTGTCCCACACCGACAGGACTCCAGCTTGGTAAGACTCTCAACCTTCGGACCTATGCCACTCAATGTTTCTGTCCTCGCCCATGGCTGCAACCCTAAAAACCTCCCCAACCCCAATAATTATTATTCTGGATCCCATTCTGGTCCTGTCATTCACTAACCCTCCCCCGATAGTAACGTCTTCTGGAATTCCTTATTTCTTTGCTTCTGTAACCTTTTACGAATACCTTTAGTGGTTCTTAATATTACTTTTCTCACGGTCATTTCGACGTTGATTTTAGGAGGTCCCCCTGAAGGGACGACCAGGTCACCGACTCTAGGAGCGAGAGTTACGTCCGCTGGACCCAAGGTAGGGACTAGTCCCTTGATCTAGAGTGTACGACGGTGATTCTCAAGTGTGTTATGTTTATTTTTTAGGGTGGACGGAGTCGATTCTGTGTCGCGTCGGTTTATTTATTTGTTATAAAAAAATTTTTTTTCTTTCTTTCCCGTACAGGTCTCAAGAGGAAATAGGTAAGAGGAAGATTTATGATATTCCAACATTCATTACCGAAAACGTAATATGGGACACAATGTCTAATATTCTGAAGGGAAAAATCCTGGGTTCCTCTCCACTCCTTCTCTCCGGTTCCTTTCCTACCCTGAAGAAACCCGATTAACGACGTGCAGTGGTTACCTCTAACTACATACAGAGACTCAGTCGTTTTAGAGGTCACAACTTTGTTTTCTACGAGTGAGACGTATAAACGCGTCAGACCCGGTCAGGGGTACCTCTCTTTCCGTAAATGTAAGTCAGACGAGTGTCTGGGGTCTCCTGTACAGTTTTCGACAATGTAAAGGTTCTGGTAGATAGACTCAGAGGGCAGAGAGAGGGGACGGGACGATTATAGACTCTGAGAGACCTTTAATTTTAAGTTAGTCAACGTTTCTTTTTGGGTTGAGTAGACCCGAACACGACACATTCTCAATTTTTATGTCTCTCTAAAATGTCGGTGACCGGACGTTTTCCCGTAATATCGACATGTCAGTACTTGAGGTGTGACCTACAGTTGCAAAACACAAAAAAAAATTAAAGATTAAAAGAAAAATAATAACGATAAGTCAGTGTCTTTTCTAATTGTAGAGAGATTCTTTAAATAAAATCGTATACGGTATACAACTATGTTAACTGTATTATTAAAATATACTTCTCTTAGGTAACGTCTTCATTGATTCCTCCGCGGGAATGTTCTTTTATTTCCTTTTCGTTAATTTTTTTAAGAAAGTATATTTCTGAAGACTACACGTAGTTAAAAAGTTTTATATTTTGGACTTATAATCTTATTCTGTCTTATGGCTCCTAATCCTTTACAAGGTACGTCGACGAACCGTATACACCATATGCATACCCAACTCAATATTATTTTTATGACTACATAATATCAGTTAAGAATATCTCTCGGTCTTTGTCTTTAAAAGTCAGTTCGTACTGACCTGACTGTAACAGACAGAAGTTAATGTGCTACTTAATGTCGACATACCGTCAGTGAGGACCGGTCGTCACAGTACTATTTACGAGGTATTCTATATTATAAAGAGGAACAAGTGAACGTTTTGCGCCCACGGAAAAATTTTACAAGATGTCCAAGAGTACAAGATGCGATAGACTACACTAAGGACCGTCCCCCTCCCACCTCTCCAGGAACCACGGAGGTCTCGAGGGAACGAGACCTCGTAAAGAACCCTGGGAAAAGTACCCTCCTACCGTCACTTCGCGAATCCGTTATATCGCCGGAGAAGACCCGACTGTCTCCACGGATTCATAGTCTAGTGGAGTCCAGGGAACGGAAGGACTAGGACCGACCCCACACCTGATGTAGTGGGAGGGCGGATGTCTTTATGTGACATTGACTCAGGTCGTGCGACTACCTCCGGGTCACGGATTGACCGTTGAAGTAGAATTGTCTCACTACGTAAAACGTATTTCCAACGAGTCCGAAGGTATACGTCACCCGTGTCTCCTTGTACAAGGGGTCTCCCTTACCGTTCCATCTCCTCTTCGTTACCTGAGAGTGCCGTCTGTATCGACCAAAGTTGAGGATCTCGGCAGTGATTGATCAAGTCTGTTCAAAGTAATTGAAGAATCTCTGACAAAAAAGTTTTTTTTTTTTTTCAAAAGAAATTTTCCTACTTTTCTTACGAAGGAAACATCCAACAAGGTTCGTAGTCTTTACAGTATAAATTTTATGAATCATATTTTCTCGACCGCGACCACCATTTCTTGGGTGGACGGTTACATCCTCTGCACTCTCTGTACCCAAGTCAGGGGTCCACCCCTTCTAGGGACCTCCTCCTTTACCGCTGGTGAGGCTGTAAGAACGGACCCTTTAAGGTACCTGTCTTCTCGGACCGCCCGATGTCAGGTACTCCAACGTTTCTCAACCTGTACTGACTCTTGGGTGCGTAAGGTCATGTTTTCTCAAATAGTCTAACATTCATAACGACCACCATCATCGTACTAATAACATCAAACGAAAATTAAATTTTCTTCCCATTGTCTCAAACGTAGTTGTGACCCTTTATTACCTGGGAAGTCGTAGCCAAGAAACAAAAGATACTTCTTTAGGTATACATTCTTTTATTTGGAAGGTTGGAGTAACGATCTTTCAGGGGGTATCACTTGTGTTCGTCGTCACTCACTGCTGTGTCCTGTTCTCCGGATGGAATCGTTGGTGCACATAGTGAATGCCAGAGGTTCGTCGTCCAGGGAGTGGGGCGTTTGACCCCTAATGGTGAGACTAGTGGAGTGTCACAGTAAATTTCTAGTGTACACTCATAGACACTTTTAGTGACTATTGGGGACTTCGTGACACGTTTACATTCGTTCCAGAAACCCATTGTCGGGGTAAAAAAAAAAGGACGACCAGTTCCACACACGTTTGTAGGGTAGGTAGGGGTACCTGTGTTCTTCCTTCGGTAGACCCCTCTTCAGGATGTGTCGTGTCATTCGCGTTTGGGACTACTGGTCGTCGAGGACGACTGGGACTCAGAGACCCAGTTGACGGATTAAGAGATACGACCGACGTGTTGTGTTAGCGGTCTGGTGACTGTCACTAGGGTTTTGGGAGACGGTGTGGAGTGGGTGTCTCTGAGACTGTCGTAATAAGATCCTGCCCCGAACCAACGAAAAAAGAAAAAAATTGTCGAGAAGTCCACTACGTTTTCCCGTCTGTCTCCGGTCTTGGTGAGTGGACCTCGTGACCAAGAGTTGACCTCCACTAGAGTACGGGGGTCCCCTGTAAAACGTTATAGACCTCAGTAAAAATCAATAATCAATATATATATATATGTGTGTGCGTATGAACCTCGAAGAGACCACCCAGTCACCATCTCTTAGACGAACGGTATGTCCTCCGCGTCTAAACTAGGGACCCAACCCTTCTAGGGGACCTCTTCCTTTACCGTAGGGTTAGATCATAAGAACAGGTCCTTTACGGTATCTATCTCCTCGGACCGCCCGATGTCAGGTCCCCCAGCTTTTCTCTACCCGCACTGAATCGTTCATTTGTCGTTGTTATGTGTGTGAACATGTCTCACTCGATCCATATACATATACATACATAAATACACATATTTAGGTCGGGTACGGACTGGGACGTTGAACGGGAGGTAAGGATCATCTATATTGTCCAATGAATTCCTAAAGAGGGTGAGTAAGGACGACATAAAAGGTGCTAGACTTCTAATATAAAAGTTCATACACCCAATTCGACTTCGAGGTTATGAAACCGGTCGAGTACACTTCTCGTCTGAGTAACCTTTTCTAGGACTACGACCCTTTCTAACTTCGGTTTTCCTCTTCCCCCGTCGTCTCTTACTCTACCATACTCTCGTAGTGACTGCCTTGCCTACACTTAAATTCGTTTGAGGTCCTCTGTCACTTCCTCTCCCCTCGGACCTCACGACGTCAGGCACCCTAGTGTTTCTCAACCTGTACTCAGTCTCTGACTTTTTGTTACTGTTTGCACCTAAATCTCGAGTCACCTGAAAAAGATCAAGTAATTTCAAAAGACACCATCCCCGTTTATATCTCCTTAGGTATATTTAATTATTTCTAGTATAAAAATAAGGTTTTTAATCATTTGGTAATCAATCGTTTGTAGAAAATAAATCTAGAACTCCTCACACGAATGTTGTCACCTCCTTTTTTTTTCAGGAAGTTTAGAAACTTCCTTAGTTCCGGTTTCTACAAGACGTCCGTCACATCTGTCTTACATGACTCTGTACAAACGATGTCATTTTCAAGTTTGTTCAATCTTCGTCTTGTAGCAGACAACCTCTACCTAGTGTTCTTGTCTTACTCGTAATTAACTAATGTATGACACACGTCTGGGACTCGACCTGTCAGTCGTGTCGCCGTACCATTCAGCGAAGTCAGCACAGGTTAAGAAACACTGGGATACCTGACATCGGGGGGTCCGAGGAGACGGGTACCCTAAGAGGTCCGTTTTTATAACCTCACCCAACAGTGTGGGAGGAGGTCCCCTAGAAGGACTGGGTCCCTAGCTTGGGCACAGAGATTACAGGGGACGTAACCGTCCGCCCAAGAAATGGTGAGAGTGAGTCAAGAGGGTTTCCGGGACTCTCGATTCCTAAGGAGGATCAGAGGGAGGCGGGGGAGGGGAGGAAGGGGAAGGGGAGAACGGGAAAGAGAGGAAGATAAAGAAGAGGGAGAAAGAAATATGTTACGATAAATGAGGTACATTTTCATTTTGTGTGTGTCTTGAGGTTTATCGAAACTAAGTTAGAACTAATTTTAGTCTCATCTTTAGGTCCTAGACATTTAAACTTGTTGACCAATTATTAATCGTCAACAACTGTGTTCACAAAAGTCTGACTCCATCCGAGATAGGAAACTACATCCTGAATCAACTTTTCGTGTGTGTGTGTGTGTTTTATCGTCTCTGTTCACCCTTTTCACGGAGTGAGTTTCGATTTAGGTATGAATTGTACATCGGCTGTAGTATTTCTACTACTAAAACAAAGTTCTGGAAGAGAAACGTTCCCAAAAGAATTGGGGGTTACCAATTGACACTTTAATGAAAAGTAGAACTTTAATACTACGACTAAAACCCCAACCAACTAATCGACCACCCAACCAACCAAAATCTCCTTTAATAAAAAGAAGTAACATACAAACAATGTCTTTTAACTTAAATGAGTGATCGAAACATTATCAGTTGGGAGACTAATACTTAAGTGACTAGAATAATATTATTTGTGTTGGTCGACACATTTTTACATTTGGAGAACTTCAATTTTCTCAAACAGAAGTAACGTATTCAGTAGACAAAAGAAGGAACTTATTTAATTTATTCTTTTTGACTACGAATATCGTCTTTATAAAATTTCGAGGTGTATTTTTAGAGTTAAAAAGTTTTGTGAGTTTGTCGGAGATGATAAAGGAGATGTATTAACAGGTCCTTAACGTATAAAGGGGAACCTGATAAGGTTATTGGAAGTCGGTCGAGAGGGTAGACTGTTAAGTAAGAAGTAGTTGCACCCCTAAAACGATCAACGATTTATATAGAGGAGGGTAATCTGTAAGGTCTTGACCCCTTTATCGGTGTCTCATCTAAACCCCTAGATAGTCCGGGTGACACTCTACCTGGACTCGGTTTTGACGTAACTGGTGGACTGAAAGATCAGACTGACTATCTGGTGGCACTACAAGACTTAGAGGACCTTAATCACAGTCAGGTCTAGGGTATTAGGAGTTTTCCAGACTAATAAAGGAAAAGGGGTTACGTGTTAGTAGGACCATCTTTCGGTCTTCAGGGGACCCTCTTTGACCCTCTTTCTAATTGGTCATATTTAAAACCCGTTCCCATGACACTAGGAAAGAAATTCCTCTGGGTCGGAGGGCAAGTAAGTACCTAAACCCCGAATAGTTGACCGAGTTTGGACCCTTTACTGACTCCTTGACACTGACAAAAAAACTCTGTCCAATCTGAAAACGAGGGAACTGGACCTTAGAAAGACAAATATGTCTAGTTTGTTCTTAAGTCATTCGAAGGATACATAAAGTGAAGACCCTTATGGAGTCAGAGGTTCTCAGCCCGATAAGGCCAGTGACAAAACTGAGACGCCACGTAATGTCGTTAGTGTGGGAGGAATTGAAACCACCAATTCACGACGGGGAACTGGGGACGGTGGGTCCCAGGTCAATGAGGGGGACGTGAATGAAGGAGTGACGTCGCTGGTTTCAGGGGTGAGACTCCAGACCGAACGTAAATTCTCACTAGTGTCTCCTGAAGGGGGTACCCATTCTTAGGGTACGGTTACGTTCCCTGTGTCCAAACTGGGGACCAGCCCTTTCTAAGGTGGACGGTGCCTTGTTGCGTAGGTACGCGGTGTTGACGACTCACACGCACGACGTCGATGACATCGGGGACGGCGGTCTCGGGCACGAGGCGTCGTTCTCTCCGGTGGTGTCACTCTCCGGGTGCGCCTTCTCGTCGGGGTGAGTGGCGTTGATCTCTGTCGGTTGTGTGTCGTTGTCTCCGGGCCGTGTTGGTTCTTTGATTTTTGGTTTAAAATTTTTTCTAGCGAATAGAATATTTTTTTTTAATTCTCACTAGTATCTCGAGAAGTTCTTACAATCCTCCACCGGATTGTTTAAATAAAGAGTATCTGTGTCACTTTTTATATACGACACCTGGGAGGGTTCTACCCACGTATCCAAAATTTACTGTTTAGGTAAGATGGTAAGGTTAGAGGGATTCGGAGACTTAGAGAAGAAGATGTACTCCGGATCCGTCCAGACCGTGAGTTCAAGGATGTGACACCCGGTCGCAGACCAGGTACAAAATCGGTGGGTTGATTGGTTTGGCCATCTCGGGAAAAATTGAGGAGTCAGAAGTTATAATTTACAACTTAAAGACAAATCGTCCAGGTAATAGTTAATTACGTCGGGCTAAGTTAAAATAAAAGGAAAGGGTAATGGGCTGTGGGAATTATAGGTAAGGGTGTGCACAAAGGACTTGAAGACACATTTAATCTTTTGGCTCATCAAGAAAACGTCACATTGTCTGGAGGAGTATCCGAAGGGTCCACCGAGTCAACATTTCTTGAACGGACGGTTACGTCCTCTGTGTCCAAGTTAGGAACCGAGTCCTTCTAGGGGACCTCTTCCTTTACCGTTCGGTGAGGTCATAAGAACGGACCCTTTAGGTACCCATGTCAGGTACCCTAGTGTTTTCCAGTACTGTACTGACTCGCACGTACGTTACGTTTCTGAAGAAGTACCCAGAGTGAAACTGGGAGTGAAAATCCCTGGACGTCGTTGAACTCAGATCAATATGTTCAGGTCTCCTTTTCTCCCCCAACTCCAGGAGTCCTCTTAGTTGTTACAGAGCGTTCCGTTGACGGTGTTCCCTCCGTTAATGTCGAAGGAGTAGTTTCGTCCCAATTGGGTCTACCTCTCCGACGAAGATGACCGCTTCTTCTGAGTCGTTTGAAATCCTCAAGTCACGGGAGTCGAAGTAGCCGCAGAAGGGTATGTAGGGGTACGTTGAAGGTCCTAGAGTAAAGAACGGATAGTTGTCATCTGTAAGACACTCCGACCCTTAAGTTGGGACGTGAACATTAAGTCAGTGAATCTCCTACTCTAAGACCCAAACCAACAGTCGTCAGAGTCCTCCATTTGCAGAGGAAGTCCCGTCTGTGTCTTCTAGACCTCAGTGAATACGTCACGAACCACGACCCTTAAACTCGGGACTCAAGTAAGTAAAGAAAAGGGTGAAACAGTTACTGTAATCCTCGTTGGTCGGTTAGAGTATGAGTAATTAAACTGTTTTTACAATCAGATTGTTTTCACCAGTGGGTCTAGTAATAGAGAAAATTCATAGACTTGTCCTCATAGGTTACTTTAAAACATATAGGGATACCGGTGGAGTACGCCATTTGTGTCTTTACGAGAGAAACGGTACCTTTATCTCAGTTACGACGGAAGGTTAGATTGACCTAGTGTCCCGACTAAGGTCTTCAAGGTCTTAGTTAAGTCATTTGTATAGGAATTCTAAGACAAGGGGATCTTGGTGCGGGTCATGGTTTTAGTGACCTCATCTCAGTAGTAGAATTTGGTCGAACAGTGAGAGAAGGAGTTTCAGTAAATTATCGAGAGGTAATTTTCGAGAAGGTAACTGACACGTTAGTTCGGGTGGAAGGATTTGTACCGTTAGTCACACCTGAGACAATTCCCTCGCGAACCAAAAGAAAGATAAGATTTCTTGAGGTACTAGTTTTTTTAGTATTTTTGTTGACTATGTTAGTTTGTGTTTTTCTAATATACTCTTAAGGATCACCACCTAAAGTGGTAGTACTCACAGTCAAAGGTACTATGATTCATTCGTGAATAACTCGTGTACGACACACGGTCCGAGATCCCATATCCGCCGGAGAGGAAAATCCTTGACTGTGAGACTTAAGTCCCGATTTCTATTTCGCCGAGTATTTAGTTCACAAGACGGGACTACGAGTGACACTTAAACGTATATTTTGTTAATTTCCTATTAGAAAGCACTGTCATCTCATTATGTAGGTAGAGACTCGGCGATACCTTTAAGTCACGTGTCAAATAAGATTACTTGGGTGAGGAAGACTGTAACGAGGTACAGGAGGGAATCGAGTATGTCTGTAGTTCGGGGTCCCCAGGGGATAATCCAAGATTTAGTGACAGACTTCGACATCCTGAGGGACTCGGAAGGGTGACGACTAGCGTTGTTTTTGATTGTCGGTTATTTCATGGGTGTCTCGTTGATCTGGGAAAATCCTTTAGGTTTAAGACTTCCGTTTCCACCTTGACACCGGACTTTTGTCTCGAGAGAAAGAAGCCTAGTCGTACTTCCACCCTTAGTGGGTGTCAAGGTCGAATTCCTCATAAAAATGTTAATACCCTTTTGGAACCACCATTAAATGGTTTCAGTCCGTCTCTTCCTGAGACAACCAAACAAAGCACACAGTACTTATTCATGACAGGATCGACATTCCTTTATTCCTAATCTCTACCGTTGTTAACCTACAGTAAACTTTTTCTTTTACAGTACGGTCGATCAGGAATTGAAGGATAGAAGTTCAGAAAAATTTACTAAAAAGGGGATATATATTGGTCTTTTATGTATTTATCATTGATTTTCCCTAATTTTTCTTTATATCTAAGTAAGTAGTTGGTGGATTTTAGTACCTTCAGAAACTCTTCTTCTGTGGTTTTAGTCGTGTTCCTGTGTGTCGGTGTCTTGTCTTCTCGTCTACATTTTTGTCCGGTGAACTGAGATGTTGGACGGTCGGAGTCCAAGACAGGGAATGTGACAGACAAAGGAAGTGTAGACTTGTGTCGTAACGAATTAACGTTTCACGACAAACCATAAGGTACAAAGAGCAGTGGTAATCTCGTTTCGAGTGACTCACGACCCTGGACGGGCGGAACGTAACGGTGTTCCCTTATGATGTACCTTTACAAGTCACTAGGAAGATTTTTATTCTTATTGCTTAAATTAATTGTCTACTTACGTAAGAAGGACAGAATTTCCCCTGATTGGCGAAGTATTCTCTTTCCCGACTTCTTTTTGTTTATAGCGTATAATTGTGTGTATATATACCTTAGATCTTTCTACCATGACTACTTGGCTAAACGTCCCGTCGGTACCTCTGTGTCGGTGTCTCTTGTCTGAACATGTGTACCGTCCATCCCCCTCCTTCCTTTCCCACCCTCCTTACCCCTCTAATGGTACCTTTGTATATGTGATGGTATACATTTTATCTGTCGGTCATCCTTAAACGACATACTGAGTCCCTTGAGTTTGACCCCGAGACACTGTTGGATCTCCCCACCCTACCCCACCCTTCCTCCAAGTTCTCTCTCTCTTGAGAACATGTGGATACCGACTAGGTACAACAACATACCGACTTTGGTTGTGTTACAACATTAATAGGAAGTTAATTTTTATTTAAATTTTTTTTTCTTTGTTGACGACTTTGACATTTTTTTCTTTTTCTTGTCCCGACTTGGAACTTACGATTGTAAAAAGTACCCCGAAAAAGAAGGGGTTTACTCTGTCAAAATCTACACTGGGTGATTTTGTGTTGGGAACTTCCTTCCCAAGTAGAAAGTAGAAAAATTTTCGAGTCGTTCCGTCGTGTCGTCGTGGATCTATAAAAACAATGGACCGGATCCCTACGAAGAAAATAGAAGACTTACCTAAGTAGGTAAAAGTCCTTCTTTTTATTGTTTTATCAAGTGTTAAACTCCAGACTTAAACCCTCACCCTCCTCAAGAGGGAGACTTAAGAAAGGGACCTTGTAATTGATCCCAGTTCAGATCTCCGTAGTGAAAGTCACAGAAAAAAGGAAAAAGACAAAACCGGGTTGATGTACCGAACTCTCTAAAGTCAAGGGGGTGGTCCTTAACTTGAGACCGGTCCCGTCACTTTTATGACTTAGGATTGGTGATCTGGTGTCCGTTGAGGTCAGAAAAAAAAAAAAAAGATTTTATTGTTCTCTCAATTCTCTTACTCTTCTGTCGAGTGTCTGACTATCTTTTATAAACGTTTTCTGTAGACAATTTTCTGTCAATAGGTTTTCGATGTTTCTTGAGAACTTTGAGTTGTTATTCCTTCATTTTTTGGATTGAATTGTTGAGGTCATAAGAACGAACCTCTTAAGGTACCTGTCTCCTCGAGCAGCCTGATGTCAGGTACCCCAGTGTGTCTCAGCCTGTGCTGATTCGCTGAAAGTGAAAGTGAAAGTGAAAGTTTCTGGAATTATCTGTGAAGTGGTTTCTTCCATACGAACAAATCAGTGATTCAGTACAGACTGTGAAAACACTGGGGTACCTGACACATCGGGTGGTCCGAGGAGACATGGTACCCTAAAGGGTCTGTTCTTAGGACCTCTCCCAACGGTAAAGGAGAAGGTCCCCTAGAAGAGTTGGGTCCCTGACTTGGGTGCAGAGGAAGTAACCATCCGCCCAAGAAATAGCGACTCGGTGCCCTTCGGTATGTCTTCCATATGTCTATCGTTTACTCATATCCCTTACTACGAGGTGTAGTCTCCAGTAGTCTCATTACGTTCGATTTTGTCGTTCTATGGTGTAGTGTGGATAATGTTACTGGTTTAGGTCTTGCGTATATGACGACTCCTACACCTCGTTGTCTTCGAGAATGTGTGCGACGACCCTTACGTTTTACCATGTCGGGGAAATCCTCTGTCAAACCGTCAGAGAATGTTTTGGTTTGAGCAAGAAGGGTATGTTAGGTCGTTAGTGTGTGGAACTATGGGTTTCCTCGACTTTTGATTGATAGGTATGTTTTTGGACGTGTACCTGTAAATATCGTCGAAATAAGTGTTGACAGTTTCGAACCTTCGTTGGTTCTACGGGAAACCATCCGCTTACCTATTTATTTTGACACCATGTATGTTTATTACCTTATAATAAGTTGGGATCTTTCCGTACGCGATAGTTAGGTAGGTTTCTGTCCCTCCTTTGAACGTACGTATAATGACTCGTTTTCTTCGGTTAGACTTTACCGATGTACGATATACTCAGGTTGAGATGCTTTAGGACCTTTTCCGTTTTGAAATACTTCTGTCATTTTCTTCTTTTTTTTAGTCACCAAAGGTCTTTAACCCCTTCTCCCTTCCCTACTTATCCACCTTGTACTCCTTAAAAATTCCGTCACTTTTATGAGACATTTTGTGATATTACTGTCGATACATAGTAATATGTAAACAGGTCGAATAACTTACATAGTGTGGTTCTAACGTGGGATTCCATAATTAGTTTTATTTGATACCTGAAACCCACTTATTCTGCACAGTTACATCCAAGTAGTCAACATTGTTACATGTGAGACCTTCTCCTATACCTATTATCCTCCTTTGATATGTATACATCCCCGTCCCTGTATTCGTTTTATAGATTTATGGAAGGAGAGTTAAACAGACACTTAGATTTTAACGAGATTTTTTAACAGAATACTTTTTTGTGATCCTTCCCCTTTCTTTCTTGATCGAATCGTGGACTTTCTTTTCCAGAAAAGTGGTCGGATCCATCCCTTCGAACTGGAAGTTTTGGATGATAATTATTAGAACCCACTTTCCTTACACGTTACCGTGGACTCTTTTAGCTCAGGACTTAAACCCACTCAGTGGTACTAGTTCGTTAGTTGAATCATTACTGTCGTCGGAGGTGTTCCTGAAGGAACCACCAGGTAACCCATTCTGAGACACGAGGGTTACTTCTCCCCGGCCCAAACTAAGGACCATCCTCTTGTTCTAGAGTGTACGGTGTCGATTTCTAGGGTGCACGGTGGTCCTTCTACCTTCTGGGACACACGGTGTTTCTTTTAGGGAGTTCAGAGTTGATTCTGGGTCTCGCAAGGTTTATTTATTGTTTATTTGGGGTACCTGTCTCCTCCGATGTCAGGTATCCCAGTGTTTCTCAACCTGTGTTAACTCGTTGATTCGTGTTAATAAAGAATCTTACACATCTTGTCGGAAAACCTGAGACACCCTCTCCCTCTCCCACCCTACTAAACCCTCTTACCGTAACTTTGTACATATTATAGTATATACTTTGCTCAGCGGTCGGGTCCAAGTTACGTACTATGACCTACGAACCCCGACCACGTGACCCTACTGGGTCTCCCTACCATGTCCCTCCCTCCTCCCTCCCCCCCCAAGTCCTACCTCTTGTGCACATATGGACACCACCTAAGTACATACCGTTTTGGTTAAGTTATAACATTTCATTAATCGGAGGTTAATTTTATTTATTTAATTATAAAATTTTTTATTTCTTTCTTTCTTTGTTGGAATCGTTATTATTAATTTTATGGAACTCGTGGATATTACCCGTCGGTGGCAAAGTCCGTTCAATTTACGTAATTTGAGTAAATCAGGAGTTTTTAGGATACTACACTCTATAGGAATCGCCGAGGTAAAACGTCTCTTCCTTTGACTCGTGTCTCATCGATTCATTAAGGGTTTCAGTGAGAGGATTCTTAACCTCCTCCGGCCCAGGTGCACCGACGTCCCAGGTCCGACAAGGTACTAGAGTCATGTTGACACAATTCAACGAAGTCAGTACAGACTGAGAAGAGTTGGGGTACCTGACATCAGGCGGTCCGAGGAGACAGGTACCCTAAAGGGTCCGTTCTCAGGACCTCACCCAACGGTAAAGGAAGAGGTCCCCTACAAAGGTCGGGTCCCTAGCTTGGACACAGAGGACGTAGAGGACGGAACCGTCCGTCCAAGAAATGGTGACTCGGTGGTCCCTTGACGTTGAGTGATATTTACGACGTCCCTCCGACATTATTATGTTTCATTGTTCTTGATTGTCATCAAATCACCCGTACCCCGAATGGTCGAAATAGAGTATATTAGGAACGTTGTCTACATAGTAATGGGATAAGGTATATACCCTTTTTAACTAGTAATTTCTTCACTACTGAACGGGTTCCAGTGAACGGTCCTTTCTATTTACTGTTTCGGTCAACGGTTTTGGAACGACTCCCTGTGGTCACAGGTGTGACCGTTGCAAGGGGTGTGGTACGATGGAGAGACAACCTTCTTTAAGTACCACAAGTCCATGGGATACCCCACGGACTACTGACCTCTCTTCAGAAGGGGTACCGTACTGGAGGAAGGATTTCTGGTACGTACTTTCTTTCCGACATACCACATCGTCTTAGTCGTGTCTAGGATTTGAGTCTTTCTGGACCAAACTTTCAGGTCGAGGTCGTTAATGATACACGGTAGCTTATGTCGAGTGACTCAGACGAAGGACTATACATGTTTACCCTGTTTTTAAGGATATTCGTGGTACCACTGATGCGTCGACTGTACTCTTTTACGTATCGCTTCGGTCGGACTACTCTGAGAGGTCAGTGGGTGGAGGGACCTGGGTAATTCCCCCGGGGTGTCCGCGTATGCCCTCAGGTAGAGACAGTCCTCAGACGGACGGGGAGAACCCGACTCAGTATCGTAGAAGTAGCATTTGTGACTTTCGTTTTGAACTGTCACAGCGCAGAGGTCTAACCCTGGTACAAAGGAGTTAAGGGTCGTAAACGGGCCTCTCGGCCGACAATTACTCCAACAGCCCATGGTCCCATCACCTCTCTGGTTCTCCCGTACTTCAGTAATGACTGTACGGTTAAACCTGATTATCCTTAGGTCCCAAAGTCAGCTTTGGACAAAATAAGGTGTTTTGTTTAATTACCAGAACCCTTACAAATCTAGTTGTCCGTTGTCAGAACAAACCAGTCCCCCAACCCTAAGTAAAACCAAAACGGGAAAATTTTTCAGACAACTTTGAACTTCTCTGTCGTTTTAAAACGACTATTTTTATTATTATTAAAAATAATAAAATTTTGTTATTTTTTTTGAGACCCACTGTAGAACGAAGGACTCAGTAAAGAAAACAAACATATATGAACCAGAGAAAACCAAGGGACTATCGGTATGGACTGTCTCTAGAGTATTAAAAGTTCCAGGGAAATTGAAATTAATTTGTCCTTATTTATTTTTTGCACCCACACACACCAAATAAGGTGAATCACATTGAGCAAAGTAGGTACAACATCGAACACAATCTTAAATGAAGAAGAAATTCCGACTAAAAAAAAAGTGTAAATATAAGTAATCCCTATCACCGGACATACGAAGAAAAAATTTTTCAAAATAACTTCATATCGACTAAGTGTGACAACGTATTTAAGAAGACAAGTCGTTTCACTAAGTCTACATATCCAGAGAGATTTATATCTATCCATAAAAAGTATAATGAAAGGTAATGTCGAATAGTGTCTTATAACTTATATCAAGGGACATACTGGAATGCTACATAGGTAGGATGTATATTGTCAAACGGAGACGATTTGGGTCTGAGGGTAAGGAAGGGAGGGGGATGGGGGTGAAGGGAAACCGTTGGTGTTTAGATAAATGATGTAGACACTCAGATATTTTGGTAAAAATTTTCGGAGATCCCTATCAAGAAATACGTCTACAAAAGAGGTAAAAAAATAGGATCAGGATAAATAACACCGACATTTAGTCCCCGGTCACTTGATATTGGGTGTCCGATTTAAGTCGGACGATGTAAAAAGATTTATTTCAAAATAACTTTGTGTCAACACGGACAAACAAACGTATAACAGATACCGGAGAAAACACGATCTCCGTCTCAACTCATCACCGCTGTCTCTGGTAGATCTGGATATCTCTTTTACAAACAGTCAGGGACGAGATTTCGCTCGTCACCCCGGTCTCACCGTGTCTTACAAACTTTCGTGCGTAGGAATGGT
Source organism: Capra ibex (assembly GCA_006410555.1). NCBI lineage: Eukaryota > Metazoa > Chordata > Mammalia > Artiodactyla > Bovidae > Capra > Capra ibex. The sequence continues at coordinate 15,190,537 of SJYO01014747.1, forward strand.
ATTAGTTTATTAAGAGACGATTACGGACAGACAGGATGAAATGTGTTCAAGAAACTCTCCGTTCCTGTTGTAGATGGAACAAGTTATAAAAAAAGAGGTCCCGACCTCGTCTTTCTGATTTTGTACCATGTGTTTGTTCTTTATAAACGACTTACTTACTTGATTTGACGACCTGCCTAAAACTCAAGAACTCCCAGTATTGCTAATTTCACAGAGTCAGAGCTCATTCTTGGACTGAGTACCATTCAAGAGACTTTGACATGTAAACGATTTGTTAGTTGACATACCTACCACTTAAATCTCTTACTTATACAAAACAGCCTGTAAATTACTGGTTCTGTTCGGGAACAGATATAAAACTACTTAGAGAAGATACGGTGTGATAAATACGGGTGTGAGAGAGATTGAAGTGTTTTAAGAGACACGGAGTTCGGGTCTATAGACTTCAGACCGAGACTACCACGATCAGAGTAGTTCCTAAACGGTTCGAGGGCAGGAGGTAGGGTGCCTGAGGTAGACACGGAGTGTCACACCGAGGGTTGTCGGACGTCCCCGAGTCGCCCACCGAGTCGGGTCGTAAATGGCGGTTCTGTGTACCCGTAAGCCGGGTGATTGTGAATATATGTTCTCTTTGGTCCTCGTCTACGATTGCCTAAGACCTTTCAGTCTCTCCTCGTGACTCACCTTCTCTGTGCGTGTGTGTGTTTTACTTAAACAATAAACCTATACCTTCTACTGTTATATTTCTTCTCTCTTTAGTCTGAGAGTCCCTCCTCCTCTTCCTTCATATTGGAAATTTTAAACACTTAGGGATATAACATGCGGACATTGAATATATTATGACATGTAGTCGGTATGAAGTTAAAAAATTTTTTTCTGAACCTTTTTTCTTGATTTCAGAACTCTCAGTCTGTCAAGAGTCATCCTTGGATTCGAGGTTATAGATAGTCGAAACATTCGGACACGGATAATTTCAGAGACTCTATTTTTGTGGAAGTACTGTTTTGCCTACATTTTACTATCACGACGTTCCTGTAATACCATCTAAATTCTGCGGATTCTCACTGTCCACGATATGTTTAATATGACGAGAAAGGGCGAAGTCTAAAAGTGCGGTGTTCCTCTTACTCGAGACTTTTGAAGATGAATGGTTCGTAAGGAAAGAACCTTGATCTCTCTGTGTACAGGAAGAGCCGTGACCCGTCCCGTTTTGAGTGGTGCTTGTGAAGCTGGGGTAGTCGGTAGTCCCGGTTTGGGTTTTGCTTTTTCTCCCAGGTGACCTTCGCGGGTACCGGTGTGAGTAGTTACTACCAGAGCATGACCACGCGGTCGACGAGGAGCAGAAGGTAGGCGAGCCGGACGTCCAGACGGACCGGGGCCTCTGGTAGACGGGCCCTCCCGCGGTAGAACCGGACGAACCGGAACTGCAGTAGGCCCACTCCCTACGGGACCATGAGCGGGAGCATCTAGAGCAGAAGGAGTAGCACCGGAAGGCATTGCAGCGAGACGCGTAGGAGAAGACCTAACCTGAGCAACGGTGCTATCATCGGTAGTGGCCCCCGTATCGGGAGTATCACCAGGACTATGAACATCAGTCGGTAAGGAGTCAAGACCCTGACGGACGAACGGAGCACTCGATATAAGGAAAGTGACGCTATCTCCAAACCCGACAGAGTTATTGGTAGTAGGTACGATCCATGTCTGCAAATTTACATCTGAAGAACCCACTTGCATTGTGGGAAACAGAAAAACGTAAGTCACCGATGACCTTCAGAAACTTTTCAAAGTTTCAGACCGGACCAGAGGAAGTCGTTAGGTTTCCACAACACAACTTGCAACTAATCTTTACCCAGGTCGACAAGAGGAACTGTTCCTCGGGTGTCCTGAACCGTCGAACGACTGACCGGACTAAACAAGACGGAGACTTCCAATACGAGACCTCACTTTCTTTCCTTTCTCACAATACTTTACATCTTTAAGATCGTTCAATGAGAGTCTTAACTTGTTTATATAAATAATCACGGTTCCAAAGTACACATTCCACCTCCTGTAGAACTAATCTGTAGTCTAAGTATAGTTTACTTATTCGGAGTTTAGTCACTCTTTCTTGTCACCAGTCTCTCGGGAACCTTCGTAACTAATTGGGTACTCTCCCCAGTTCAGAATATAATTATGTTCTTACTTTACATTTCACCCGTTCTTCAAAAAGTTATGTTCTACTAGAACACAATACCTAAAAGACAATCTTAATTAGTTCGAAAACCGGTGTCCCGTCCAAATAATGTCAAGTCGAAGACAATACTCTTCTGGTCGAAAAGATTGACAGTTCTTCACAGACACGTTAGAATATGGATCTTTACATACCGATCCTTTATAGATCCTGGTAAAAAGGGTTCCGAGTCGAATGAATTACTATGAGTCGCAACACCAAGGTCCCGATGAGACTACAGGAACGTGAACGGAATTTTACCCATTCTTATCAACGACCGAACACAGACTTTAAGGTAAGACGGTGCATCACCGTCACACTATCACGTGTACAAAGACTCGGAGCTACAAGAGTAGACATTTGACCTCTATTAGTTATCATGAATTGAGTACTCCAACACGTATTTCACGAGTCCTAGCACAGTCTGAGCGAACCATTCGTGAAAAATTCGAAAAAAATTTGAAAAAGAAAATGTGACCTCGTATCGACTAATTGTTGTAATACTACCAAAGTCCACCTGTCCTTTCCCTGATAGGTATATGTGTTTACGTGGGTAAGAGGGGTTTGAGGAGAGGGTAGGTCGACGGTGTGTTGTGGCTCGTCCAAAGGGGTACGATATGTCATCCTGAAACGACCAATAGGAAAAGATGATCTCGTTGGGATAAATTTGTGACTACAATAAAACGAGAAAAAAGAAGGATCGAGGTTAAGACCCTTGGTCCCGGGTCATAACAGTCTGGGCTCTGGAATGGAACATAGGGTCAAGGTTAGTGACCCAGGTAGACAACTAAAGGTACGGGTCGTCACTTTGTAATAACGTACGTACATGCGTACGAGGTAGCGAGTCACTACGGACTGAGAAACGTTGGGGTACCTGACATCGGACGGTCTGAGGAGATGGGTACCTTAAGAGTTCTGTTGTTATGACCTCACCCATTGGTAAGGGAAGAGGTCCCATAGAAGAGTTGGACCCCTACCTTGGCCCAGAGGGTGCCACGTCCATCTAAGAAATGGTAGACTCGGTGGCCCCTTCGGGTCGTCTGGGACAGGATTAGTGCAGGGATATTGGGGCACGAGTGTTCTAGACGTTGGTGGTAAATTGCTACAGGGGACCCGTGGTCCTTGACACGATTTGCATGGTATAGGAAATAGGGACTAAGGATGTTACTAGTCTTTCTCTTCTTTTGACACGGACATAGAAATAGAATGTCTATTTATTTAAACATAATCGGGTACGGTCTGACTTGGTACAGTTTAATTATAAGAATTAGACAAAAATAATATAGACAAATCCTGGTGTCCTCCTTATATTTAGTGTGCATTTGTCGTACTCTCGAATCGTCTCACGATATTTTCTACCTCTCTCCTACGGTTGACGGACTCTAGACCACACGATAAAGGTAGGACCCCCAAGACGTTTTTACAGTACTTGGTTTTTACTATCGACACGTTAAGGTCTTCGTGCACACCGTTTATGGTGAGCCCCGTTTCCAGGACCCTGAGTGAAACACCTTTCTTCGTCTAGAAACAGTTTTGCTTAAGGAGAGTAGTATAGGTCAATTTACCTGGCACCACTTGTAGTCCCCAACACCTCAGCCCTTCTGAGTGACAGTTCACACCACCCAAAAGAGGAGAAAGTAACTCTTTACGGTTGAGTAAAAGAGTCGTTTCATAAAAGATCTCTTATGTTATTAATCAGTAAAAGAGACAATGTCCAACTGAACCCTTTTTTACCATATGACTTTGGGATTGAAGGTCTTGGAGTATTATACTGGAAAAATCCTTGATGTAACAATGTCTCCATTAGTTCAATTTCAGTCCAGTAATCCCACCGGCGATTAGGTTCTACTGACCACTGGAATATTTTCCCCCTTTAGATCTACACCTCTGTCTGTGCGTATCTCTTCTACGACGTCTCTGCGTCCTTCCCATGGCGACTGTTCTGTTCCCTACGGACTCCGGTGGTCTTCCATCCTCTTTCTGTACCGAGTGTCGGGAGTCTTCCCCGGTTGGGGGCAGTCTTCCTTCGTTGGGGGGAGTAGTCCTGACTAGTTTTGGTTGTGGAACTGAAACCTAAAGATCTGACACCGTGAAACTTTGGTAGTTGAAGAAACGAATTCGGTAAGTTAAATATCACGAAGCAATACCGTTGTGGTCCTTTATGTAGGTAAGCTTTTGTAATCGTTCAGATCACAAATAGTCTATTTGTCGTTATGATTTTGTTGGTCTTCTCGTCGATAGTTCTCTTCGTACAATGGTCGTAATAGAGTAATAGGAGTGCCGGTTATTTCTTCGTGACGATAAGAGCGGTAGAGTGTCTACTTCTGTGACTCCCGATTCTCCTAAGTTCTTACACGGGTTTCATTGTGTCTCTTAGTGATAGTCCCGAACCTAAACTTCGGTCGGAGTTTCTCGTACAATCCCTACTATGTGGCACCTTCTTTGACCCTCAGGTTTCCCGGTTGAGTTCCAGTGTGTACCTCAACGGATGTCTCGATCCTAACTGTGACTCGAAGACTAGGGGTCCAAGTTCTAACAGACGGGTAAGAGTTGTTTGTAGGGGGTCCTAGGAATCACGAATTCCGTCACGCAATCCATACTGTACGGAGCTAGGGGTGAGAGTTCTCCAGATGGGGAGTGCTCTGTCACTTTGTTGTGTTTCGTGGTACGTAGTACTTTTACTGTTAGAACTAATAGTTGTTGTAATAGAAAGTAAATAACCTACGAGACACCGAAACTGGGTCCATGTCACGATTCAAAACATCATAGAAGGTTGGTCCCGTTCTTGGGATACTTCGTCCCCGACAAAAATGTGAGTCAAATGTTATTTATTCTGACTCCGACTTCTCCAACCTGTCTACTGGTCACAGGGTCTAACATCGAGAGAGTCCCCTAAGTCTCTTCCCTCTCTAGTGGTATCCGATTCAAGACGACTTTATCGTAGGATCTCCAATCCCCGGAAGGTTCCCGTCCGTTCGCGAGTCTCTCGTTTGTTGTCTCTTCTTCCGCGACGCCCGACCTCCTGTCCCTCTTCGTTTCCGTGTCTCAATCCGTACCGAAGGGAACAAGACCGTCGTTACTTCGTGGGCGGGTGCCGTCTCCTAGGTTTTCCCCGTTAGTGCCCTCTATCTGCCCCTCATTTATCGTCGGTCAGACTTACGGGGCGAGTCCCTGACCCTTAATAGGACCCTTGTTTTCCTCGGAACTTCCACCAACAACTTCACTCATTCTCACCACACAGCACAGCTCGCCCTTAGACCTTTCTACAACGACCACCCCTACGTTTAGGACTAAAAATTCACTTTTGGACCTCTGTTGCTTTGGTCCATCTCCACACACACACACACACACACACACACACACACACACACACACACACACACACACACACACTTATCGGGTCTCCAGTCCAATCCGGACCTGTTTCCTCCACCGGAAGTCTGTCCTTCTCTTCCTATTTGTGTTCCTCTGTTAAGAGTCCTCTTGCTCACTATACAAAGGACCGTCCACTCTTCCTTGTCGTTCCCCTTGACCCTACTACTACTGAGATCCCTCCGCTTAAGACCTGACCTTTAGGATGTTGACGACACGTCAATTCTGTTCGTTTTTAGAAGAAAGTCCGACTAGACGGAAAAACCTTCCACTTTACTTTCAGTGAGTGAGTCAGCACAGACTGAGAAACACTGGGGCACTTGATATGTCAGGTACCTTAAGACGTCCGGTCTTACGACGTCACCTATCGGTAAGGGAAGAGGTCCCCTAGAAGGATTGGGTCCCTAGTTTGAGTCCAGAGGGTGTGACGTCAAAGATGGTCGACTCGGTGGTCCTTTCACCATCCTATATATGGTCCGAAGAGTCCACCGGGTTCACCATTTCTTGGGTGGATGGTTACGTCCTCTGTATTTTCTATGTCCAAGCTAGGGACCCAACCCTTCTAGGGGACCTTTTCTTTTACCGGTGGGTGAGGTCATAAGAACGGACCCTTTAGTGTACCTGTCTCCTTGGACCACTCGATGTTAGGGATCCCAGAGTGTCTCAGTTTGTGTTGACTTCGTTGAATCGTTCGTACGTACGTCCTATATATCGTCTCACCAAGTTCTTGTGTCGGGTTCACAGTTGCGGGGTCCAAGTCTAGGACTGAGACGGTGAAGGACGATGGACGCACGTTCGGCGACCAGTGAGACACGGAGTTAAATGAGTAGACATTTCACCGGCGTTATGATCATGGGTGTGACCCCTAAACTCTTCTATTAAGTACTTCTGACGAATCGTGTCACGGACCGTGTCTACACTAGTTGTATTTAAACTCAATAATAGTAACAACAACAATACTAATAATAGACTCGTAACTATTCCTTTTACATCGGTCCTAGAGTCGAACTCGAAACGACTTGAGGTGAACTCTAGACTCCGGGTAGACCTGACCCGACCCCTTGGTTCATGTCTCCTTTTGTTTGACTGTAAATCAATAAGTCCCTTTGGTGACGAAGAGTTTTTGCCGGGTCGTGTTTAGAGCATTCGTAGGAGGCAATTGAGAACGTAAGACAATTGGAGACGGTGGACTAAGTCTTAGTAACACACCATTTGTGAACAGACATTAATTTATAGTGTCTCTTGTTTCGATTTTTATAATGTTAGTTTACTACATTACGAAGGGTTTTACACAAGACGTCTTGTAATCCGGAAAATTATACGAGTAAATTCCCTTTTTTCTTAAAGTTCTCTTTTACTCAAATCCTTTGTACATATGAGATAAGTGGTAAAAGAAAGTCTCTGATCATTAAGTGTACCGATACAATTTTCGACACTCTTCTGGACGTATTTTTAGGTGAAGTGTGGTGTTACTCGATGATGTTGTGTGTGTAGTCTAAACGAGGTTAGTTGTCTGTTTGCTGTCGTTCGTAATCGAAGAAACACTACTTGATCTCGGGAGTATACAACGACCATCCTTACTTTTTACTAAGCCGGTGAAACCTTTTGTCAAACCGTCAAAGAATTTTACAAGTTGTATACGAATGGTTTGTTGGACAACTAAGGTAGGATCCTTAGATGGGTTCTCTTCAATTCTGTATTACGGGTGTGTTTCTGATTATGTACTTACAATTTTTTGTTTTGTTAAATATTATCGGGGTTTGGCCCTTGTTATGTTTACAGGTAGTTGATTACTCCTTTCTTGTTTTCCATCAGATAGCTACGTTGTCTTATTATTGGTCTTTCTTTTTTTCTTTTTGAGATACCCGTGTATAATGTTGTACCTCCTTGGAGTCTTTGTAATGCAGTCAATTTTCTTTCGTTTGTGTTTCCCGGTACATCACACACTGAGGTAATATACTTTAGAGGTCTTGACCGTTTAAAGTCAAGTCAAGTCAACGAGTCAGTACAGGTTGAGAAACTCTGGGGCACCTGACGTTGTGCGGTCCGAAGGGACAGGTAGTGGTTGAGGACCTCGAACTAGTCTGAGTACAGGTAACTCAGCCACTACGGTAGGTTGGTCAAGTAGGAGACAGTAGGGGAAGAAGAGGACGGAAATTAGAAGGGGTCGTAGTCCCCGAAAAGGTTACTCAGTCAAGAAGAGTAGTACACCGGTCTCATAATCTCAAAGTCGAAGTCGTAGTCAGGAAGGTTACTTATCAATCCTGACTAAAAGAAATCCTAACTGACCAACCTATAGGAACGTCCGGTTCCCTGAGAGTTCTCAGAAGAGGTTGTGGTGTCAAGTTTTCGTAGTTAAGATGTTACGAGTCGAAAGAAATATCAGGTTGAGAGTATGGGTACGTACTTATGACCTTTTTGGTATCGAAACTGACCTACCTGGAAACAAGCGTTTGATTCAGAGACGAAAACTTATACGATAGATCCAACCAGTATCGAAAATAAGGTTCCTCATTCGCAGAAAATTAAAGTACCGACGTCAGTGGTAGATGTTACTAAAACCTCGGGGGGTTTTAATTCAGACAGTGACAAAGGTAACAAAGGGGTAGATAAACGGTACTTCACTACCCTGACCTAAGGTACTAGAATCAAAAGACTTACAACTCAAAATTCGGTTAAAAAGTGAGAGGAGAAAGTGAAAATAGTTCTCCGAGAAATCAAGAAGAAGTGAAAGACGGTATTCCGTCATAGTAGACGTATAGACTCCAATAACTATAAAGAGGACCATTAGAACTGAGGTCGAACACGAAGTAGGTCAGATCGTAAAGTGTACTACATGAGACGTATCTTTAATTTATTCGTCCCACTGTTATATATCGGAACTGCATGACGAAAAGGATAAACCTTTGTCAACCAACAAGGTACAGGTCCAGATTGACAACGAAGAACTGGACGTATGTCTAAAGAGTCCTCCGTCCAGTCCACCAGACCATAAGGGTAGAGAAATTTGTCAAACAACACTAGGTGTGTCAGTTTCCGAAACCGTATCAGTTATTTCGTCTTCGTCTACAAAAAGACCTTGAGAGAACGAAAAAGTTACTAGGTTCCCTACAACTGTTAAACTAGAGACCAAGGAGACGGAAAAGATTTAGGTCGAACTTGTAGACCTTCAAGTGCCAAGTACATGACAACTTCAGACCGAACCTTTTAAAACTTGTAAAGAAGCGATTCCACACTCTACTCAGGTTAACACGACATCAAACTCGTAAGAAACCGTAACGGAAAGAAACCCTAACCTTACTTTTGACTGGAAAAGGTCAGGACACCGGTGACGACTCAAAAGGTTTAAACGACCGTATAACTCACGTCGTGAAAGTGTCGGAGTAGAAAATCCTAAACTTTATCGAGTTGACCTTAAGGTAGTGGAGGTGATCGAAACAAACATCGCTACAAAGGACTCCGGGTGAACTGAAGTGTAAGGTCCTACAGACCGAGATCCACTCACTAGTGTGGTAGTACCAATAGACCCAGTACTCCTAGAAAAAATATATCAAGAAGATACATAAAAACGGTGGAGAAGAATTATAGAAGACGAAGACAATCCAGGTATGCCAAAGACAAGAAACAACATGTGTAGAAACGTACTTTACAAGGGAACCATAGAGATTAAAAGAACTTTTCTAGAGATCAGAAAGGGTAAGATGACAAAAGGAGATAAAGAAATGTAACTAATGATTCCTCCCGAAAGAATAGAGAGGAACGATAAGAAACCTTGAGACGTAAGTTTACCCATATAGAAAGGAAAAGAGGAAACGGAAAGTTAAAAGAAGAAAAGTGTTGATAAACATTCCGGATGAATCTACTGGTAAATCGGAAAAACGTAAAGAAAAAGAACTCCTACCAGAACTAGTGACGGAGGACATGTTACAGTACTTGAAGATAGGTATCAAGAAGTCCGTGAGACAACAGATAGTCTAGATTAGGCAACTTAGATAAAGAGTGAAGGTGACATATTAGTATTCCCTAAACTAAATCCAGTATGGACTTACCAGATCACCTAAAGGGATGAAAGAAGTTAGATTCAGACTTAAACCGTTATTCATCAAGTACTAGACTCGGTGTCAGTCGATGGCCAGAACAAACACGACTGACATATCTCGAAGAGGTAGAAACCGACGTTTCTTATATTAGTAGACTAAAATCATAACTGGTAGACCACTACAGGTACACATCTCAGAAGAGAACACAACAACCTTCTCCCACAAACGATACTGGTCACGCAAGAGAATCGTTTTGAGACAGTCGGAAACTGGACGAAGTAAAACATGAGGTTCCGGTTTAAACGGACAATGAGGTCCACAAAGAACTGAAGGATGAAAACGTAAGGTCATGAGATATTACTTTTCCTGTAGAAAAAACTCCACAATCAAGATCTTCCAGAACATCCAGAAGTATCTTGGTAATTTGAAGTCGAAGAAGTCGTAATGACCAGTCCCGTATCTGAACCTAATGATACTGTAACTTACCAAACGGAACCTTTACTTGTCTCTAGTAAGACAGTAAAAACTCTAACGTAGGTTCATGACGTAAAGTCTGAGAACAACTGATACTACCGATGAGGTAAAGAAGATTCCCTAAGAACGGGTGTCATCGTCTATATTACTAGTAGACTCATTATTAGTGGGTAAATCAAGTGACTAAGGATTTTATGGTCACAAGTGAGAACGGTAGAGGACAAACTGGTGAAAGTTAAACGGAACTAAGTACCAGGATTGTAAGGACCAAGGATACGTTATAACGAGAAATGTCATAGTATAAACTGAAGGTAGTGGTCAGTATAGGTGTTGACCCACCCAAAAAAACGAAACCGAGGAAGAGAAGTAAGAAAGACCTCAATAAAAAGGTGACTAGAGGTCATCGTATGACCGTTTAAATAGCTCTGTCTTTCGTCTATTCACCAACGGACCCCGGTCTCCACCCTCTCCCCTCACTGATATTCATTTAAAGTCCTTTCAACTCACAACCCTTATAAGCTTTTGACCTAATATCACTACCAACGACGTGTTGAGATATTTAAATTATTTTAGTAAATGAGATTACTCACCTAAAATGTAGTACACATAAAATTATTATTTACTATAATTTATATTATTTATTCAACGAGTCAGTACAGACTGAGAAACGTTGGGGTACGTGACATCGGACGGTCCGGGGAGACAGGTACCTTAAGAGATCTGTTCTTATAACCTCACCCATCGGTAAGGGAAAAGGTCCCCTAGAAGGACTGGGTCTCTAGTTTAGGTCCAGAGGACGTAACGTTCACTTAAGAAATGGTACACACGGTGATCCCTTCGGGATAATAAAATTTATTAAAATATTACATATAATGCATTATTTCGACGATAAGAGAGGGAAATGAAGGAAGGTTTTAGATAAATTGTCCTAAATTAACTAACTTTGGTCACAAAGGGTACTAATATCTGGAGAAAAAGGAACCTTGGACATAATTGTAAATACCTTATATCCGAGAAGATTCCCCCGAAGAGTCCACCGAACCAGTACTTCTTAAGTGAACGGTCACGTCTTCTCCGTCTAAGTTAGGGACCTAACCCTTCTACGGGAGCTCATCCTTTACCGTTGGACGAGGTCAAAAGAACGGACCTTTTAGGATATCAATCTCGTCGGACCGTTTGATGGTAGGTACTCCAGAGTTTCTCAACCTGCGTTGACTCGTTGACTCGTACGGACGTCTGAGAAGATTTATCACTTCGTGAGTAAAACACGAATCTTGGATCCGAAATAAGTAGAATCCTAAAACAGTACATAACTTTCTGGTGAACCGTCCACAGGGTCTTAGATAGACGTACGACCTGGGTAATCTTCATTCTTAATCGTGTTTTATCGGACCAACATCGGGTTACCCGGTGTTGGTGTTGGAAGGTTCTAAAAGGTGGTCGAAGTTAGTTTAGTTTACACCATGTAATTTTCGGGTCTGACATCGAGGAACCCACGTTTGTTACTATCTGTTACAGGAAAATCGTTTCTATGGTCATCTGAGTCTGGTGGGGACCCTTTGACTCGTGTGAGGAACCGGAGAAATCGTCCTCATCCATCGTCACGGGAAGTCGACTATAACCGGGAGTGGGGTTGCTGAGTCTCGTCTTCTTGTACCGTCTATTGGATGTGAATCTTTCTGATCACGTAGTTGTGTCCTCTACCGAACCCCTGAGGACTTTGATAAACCGTCCTTAATTCCCCCCTGATTTCATTACGAGTTTTAAGAGGTTCGGTCCGAAGTCTTTATGTACTTGGCACTTGAAGGACTACAAGTTCGACCAAAATCTTTTCCGTCTCCTTGGTCTCTAGTTTAACGGTTGTAGGTGACCTAGTAGCTTTTTCGTTCTCTCAAGGTCTTTTTGTAGATAAAGACGAAAGAACTGATACCGTTTCGGAAACTGACACACCTAGTGTTATTGACACCTTTTAAGACTCCCTCTACCCTTATGGTTTGGTGGATTGGACGGAGAACTCTTTAGACATACGTCCAGTCCTTCGTTGTCAATCTTGACCTGTACCTTGTTGTCTGACCAAGTTTTATCCTTTTCCTCATGCAGTTCCGACATATAACAGTGGGACGAATGAATTGAAGATACGTCTCATGTAGTACTCTTTACGACCTGACCTTCTTTGTGTTCGACCTTAGTTCTAACGGCCTTCTTTATAGTTATTGGAGTCTATACGTCTACTGTGGTGGGAATACCGTCTTTCACTTCTCCTTGATTTTTCGGAGAACTACTTTCACTTTCACCTCTCACTTTTACAACCGAATTTCGAGTTGTAAGTCTTTTGCTTGTAGTACCGTAGGTCAGGGTAGTGAGGTACCCTTTATCTACCCCTTTTTCACCTTTGTCACAGTCTGAAGTAAAGACCACCGAGGTTTTAGTGACGTCTACCACTGACGTCGGTACTTTAATCTTCTGTGAATGAGAAACCTTCTTTTCAATACTGGTTGGATCTATCGTATAAGCTTTCGTCTCTGTAATGAAACGGCTGATTCCAGGCAGATCGGTTCCGATACCAAAAAGGACACCAGTACATACCTACACTCTCAACCTGACACTTCTTCCGACTTGGGACTTCTTAACTACGAAAACTTGACACCACAACCTCTTCTGAGAACTCTCAGGGAACCTGACGTTCCTCTAGGTCGGTCAGGTAAGACTTCCTCTAGTCGGGACCCTAAAGAAACCTCCCCTACTACGACTTCGACTTTGAGGTCATGAAACCGGTGGAGTACGCTTCTGAACTGAGTAACCTTTTCTGAGACTACGACCCTCCCTAACCCCCGTCCTCCTCTTCCCCAGCTTCCTCCTACTCTACCGACCTACCGTAGTGACTGAGCTACCTGCACTCAGACTCACTTGAGGTCTTCAACCACTACGTGTCCCTCCGGACCGTACGACGCTAAGTACCCCAGCGTTTCTCAGCCTGTACTGACTCGCTGACTTGACTTGACTTGACTCCGTTTCTCCCCATTTCGGACTCTTTTTACAATAGATCTTTGAATCACATTAAGATAGAATGTACTTGTTCTCTATCCTTCCAGCCGTTTGAGTCAACTCAAGTCAGTGAGTCAGTATGTGTCTACTCGTGGTTACTCTGTCAGGTACGCAGTTAATCGAAACGTATGTGGAGAATGAAGTGAAGGGTAGAATTAACATGTCCAGTACGGTTATTATTCAGGTTTCTCTTCCGTCCCCTAAGTCATGTTTTATAACAGTCATCAAATTCTCTTTCTGGTGACCTGGGTCCCTATGTCCTACACTTGATATCAGAATACGGACGGTAGTTCAGTACCACCCTTGGACCCACTCCGTAAGTCTAGGTACACAGATTTACAGTCCGACGTAACAGTACATATGTATTATATATACATACATATAATATAACATCAACACATCAAGTTGGTTCTCTAACACTCGTTAAGATCCTATCTATTTGTGACCTAAAATGATTCAAGAAGTAGAGGTCGTGGTTAATGTCTCAGACGTCTTCCAGAAACTCTTATAAACGAGTTATTTCCTCCAATTGTCGATGAGTCACAGAATCTCCTAATCTCTCTAGTGTCCAATGTATAGACGAGTACACGAGTTAACCTAGGCTGAGAAACACTGGGGTACCTGACATCGGGTGGTCCGAGGAGACAGACACCTCAAAAGGTCCGTTCTTATGATTCTCACCAACGGTAAAGGATGAGGTCCCCGAGAAGTTTTGGGTCCCTAGCTTGGACGCAGAGAGTGTAGGGGACGTGACCGTCCGTCCAAGAAATGGTGATCGTGGCGGACCCTTCGGGATTGAGTCACGGACGGACTTTCGTTTAGTTTTGACCGGGTGCCCGGTGTTAAGGGGACGGAAACCATATTTGTCTGGTCGACCGAATGGAAATAGTTTCTTTTCAGACTAGTCGACTGTAGGACTTCTACGGTGGAAAATATTCCTCAGTAAATGAGAACATGAAGGGATGACCGGAAGATAACTGGGGCTCCAGAGTCAACTCTACCGGGTCTTACGTTACCAAGATTCCTGTTGAACTCAATAAACAACACTTGATATCTTCCATTTTGTACAAAATTGGTGGACGTTGCGAGGGACATTATGTGACGAACTACAAGGACATCATCCAATATAGAGGACACTCGTTCTTTATGGTTCTGAATTAGACCGACCATAACCTTCTTCAAAAGAGACTCCAAAGGTTGTTAGTGACAGGGTGAATTTTGTCTTACTCGAGTAATCACACTATAATTTTCATGAAGAGAGGAGAATCGACTTAGTAGGACGATAAGATAACACAATTTTGTCTTTCACTCAAAGGTTCCACACTCTTTACTAATAATTCTTTCTTAGTTTGGTGTACTAGAAAAATCAATCTCCCTTTATAAAATTTCATGATAGTTTAGGAAATCTCATTACAGTAGGAATTAAACTGACAACTCTCCAAGAAGTAAAATTTATGTTTTCGTTTTATTGTTAAATACCTCTTCTCACGATTAGGTTCGTAATAAATCCTGTAGTTCGGACCTTTTGGTAGGGACATATAATTTGTTGTCCCCGATACACCAAGGCACCGTTTCTTATACGGACGCTTACGTATGTACCCTAGATAGGGTCCCAACCCTTATAGAGGACCTCCTCCTTTACCGTTGGTTAAGGTCATGAGAACGGACCCTTTAGGGTACCTGTCTCCTCAGACGGTCCGGTGTTAGGTTCCCAAACGTTTCTCAACCTTCACTAAATCGTTAATTTGTTGTTGTTTTATTTACAACCGTATGAATATATCAATTTATAATACCACTATATTTTTCATATCCGAAACTTCTTAAGTAATTCTTTTTTACTATTGTGATATGATCTTCTACTAGTGTGACGTTATCATCTACTTATGATCCATTTAGTATGTAAATTTAGTGATACGGTTATCAAAGGTATCGTAATATACAACATTTATACACAAATATAGTATGTTTACATAAGGATAGACCACCCTACCAGGTAATTCTACAATTACAACTGGCCGGACGAACACGAGTCAGCGGTCCATCACAGGTTCAGTAACACTGGAGTATCTGACATCGGGCCGTCCGAGGAGACCGGTACCCTAAAAGGTCCGTTATTATGGTCTCATCCAACGGTAAAGGAGGAGGGTCCCTAGAAGGGTCCCTGACTTGGGCACGGAGGACACAGGGGACGTAACCGTCCACCCAAGAAATGGTGACTCGTTGGACCCTTCGGGTTAGTTACAACTAGATCACTAGGGACTTGACAATTAAAAGAGAGAGAGTCTATTCTTTCAGAAGGAGTGACTAGTTACGTTTCTTCATCTCCCTTTTTTATCTTACCCTTTCTGACCTCTAGAGAAGTTCTTTTAATCTCAATGGTTCCCTTATAAAGTACGTTTCTACCCGTGTTGTTTCCTGTTTTTACCATACCTGGATTGTCTTCGTCTTCTATAATTCTTCCCCATCGTTCTTATGTGTCTTCTTGACATGTTTTTTCTAGAAGTACCGGGTCTATTGGTACTACCACACTAGTGAGTGAATCTCGGTCTGTAGGACCTTAGACTTCAGTTCACCCGGAATCCTTTGTAGTGATGTCTTTTTCGATCACCTCCACTACCTTAAGGTCAACTCGATAAAGTTTAGGATTTTGTACTACGACACTTTCACGACGTGAGTTATACGGTCGTTTAAACCTTTTAAGTCGTCACCGGTGTCCTGACCCTTTCCAGTCAAAAGTAAGTTCTTTCCGTTACGGTTTCTTACAAGTTTGATGGCGTGTTAACGTGAGTAGAGTGTGTGATCGTTTCAATTACGGGTTTTAAGAGGTTCGGTCCGAAGTTGTCATGTATTTGGTACTTGAAGGTCTACAAGTTCGACCTAAATCTTTTCCGTCTCCTTGGTCTCTAGTTTAACGGTTGTAGGGAACCTAGTACCTTTTTCGTTCTCTCAAGGTTTTGTTGTAGATAAAGACGAAGTAACTGATACGGTTTCGGAAACTGACACACATAGTGTTATTTGACACCTTTTAAGACTTTCTCTACCCTTATGGTCTGGTGGACTGGACGGAGAACTCTTTAGACATACGTCCAGTCCTTCGTTGTCAATCTTGGCCTGTACCTTGTTGTTTGACAAAGGTTTATCCTTTTCGTCATGCAGTTCCGATATATAACAGTAGGACGAATAAATTGAAGATACGTCTCATGTAGTACTCTTTGCGACCCGACCTTCTTCGTGTTCGACCTAAGTTCTAACGGCCCTCTTTATAGTTAGTGGAGTCTATACGTCTACTGTGGTTGGAATACCGTCTTTCACTTCTCCGTGATTTTTCGGAGAACTACTTTCACTTTCTCCTCTCACTTTTTCAACCGAATTTCGAGTTGTAAGTCTTTTGCTTCTAGTACCGTAGACCAGGGTAGTGAAGTACCCTTTATCTACCCCTTTGTCACCTTTGTCACAGTCTGAAATAAAACCCCCGAAATATAAAACCACTAACGTCGGTACTTTAATTTTCTGTGAATGAGGAACCTTCTTTTCAATACTGGTTGGATCTATCGTATGACTTTTCGTCTCTGTAATGAAACGGTTGTTTCCAGACAGATCAGTTCGGATACCAAAAAGGTCACCAGTACATACCTACACTCTTAACCTGACACTTCTTCCGACTCCCGGCTTCTTAACTACGAAAACTTGACACCACAACCTCTTCGGAGAACGCTCAGGGAACCTGACGTTCCTCTAGGTTGGTCAGGTAAGATTTCCTCTGGTCAGGACCCACAAGTGACCTTCCTGACTACGATTTCGACTTTGAGGTCATGAAACCGGTGGAGTACGCTTCTCAACTGAGTGACCTTTTCTGAGACTACGACCCTCCCTAACCCCCGTCCTCCTCTTCCCCTGCTGTCTCCTACTCTACCGACCTACCGTATGGCTGAGTTACCTGCACTCAGACTCGCTTGAGACCCTCAACCACTACCTGTCCCTCCGGACCGCACGACGCTAAGTACCCCAACGTTTCTCAGCCTGTGTTGACTCACTGACTTGACGTGAGTTGACTTGGTATCTTTTTAATCCCAGTCCCAGTCCCAGTCCCAATCCCAGTCCCAGTCCCAGTCCCAGTCCCAATCCTAAGTCAAGTTGACTTGACTTGAGGAGGAGACACAAGATTCCGGTTTAGTCCCAAAAAGATTCCTGTGGGGAGTTTGGTGGAGGTCCTCTTAGTGAACCACGGTTCATTTATGTGAGAAGCAAGGATAAAGTTTGGAAAACTGTGTCTTCCCCCTGTCTTTAGACAAAATAATCGTTCGAGAGGTCCATCAAGAACACTAGTGAGTTTCAGTTCTTGGAGACCGACTACGAGAAGAATGGGGACCTTCGCCAATTGTTAAACAAACTCTAAGTTCCCGTTTAGGTTTCTGTCGGAGTCGGTTCAGAAGTCTGTTAATCAAGGAAGGTCCTCGATTTGATCTGCGAGGACCTTCTTCCTCTCCCGTTCTCCTCGACCACGAAACTGAACATCCCCTACATGGGTTCGGGACTCTCTCCCGTGAGTGTCTCTTCCTCGGACACTCAAAGGATTCTCTTCTATCTCGGGATAGACAGGTCGTCCGCCGTGACGTTTACTTCCTATCCGACACCCACGGGCACCTCCGATAATTAGGACGTGGCGTCTTAGTCGTTTTTACCAGAGTACGTCGTTTTTTTTTTTTAGTTCTCAACAGCCTACCACGGTGACATAGGTAGGTTTGGTCTTGGCGGGCTGTCTACCGTCTTTTGGACTAGGGTGTCCGTTGTGACTCGTGGTCTTTCCTGGTCCTCTTAGAGACACCGACATCGGTGCCTGGTTCTTGGTCCGTAGGAGTGTTAAACTCCCCCCGGAATTCATCAGGGACCACTGAGTCTACCATTTCTTGGACGGACGTTTCGTCCTCTGACCCAAGGTAGGGACCCAGCTCTTCCAGGGGACCTCTTCCCTTACCGATACTGCGGTGATAAGAACGGACGTCTTAAAGTCCTGTCTCCTCGGACCACCCGATGTATATTAGGTACCCCACCGTTTCTTAACCTGTACTGACTCGTTCATTGTGTGTGTGTGAATTTGTCAAGTCACCTCACCCCTTCCCTCGGGATTGTTTCTGACTAGTAGCGGTAGAATGGTTGGGATGAGAATAAACTCATTCTTTGTGTAAAAATTTCCATAAAGAACGGAACGACACTATAACATTTCGTTTAAGAACCGGTATGTAGACGTCTAAGATCAAGACGAGGAGTGTTCGAGACTCTTAGACTCGTTCGGTAAATTGGAAATTCGAAACCAAAGGAGTACACACTTTACTTCTCTTTCACTCAAGGATAAGTAACCCAGAAATACTCTTAATTTACTCAACTATCTAAGTTTTTCGAGCCATGTCACAGATGGTAGTTCTTTCTCGAGTTATTTTTATCGATAATAATATATTTACTTATTGTGTCTCTATACTTAAAGAGGACTTTATCCTTTACCGTTGGGTGAGGTCATAAGAACGGACCTTTTAAGGTGTCTGTCTCCTCGGACCGTCCGATGTCAGATACCCCAGCGTCTCGACCTGCGCTGACTCGTGCGTGAGATACGTAAAGATGTATGGGTGATTGGAGACGTCGTGACGCATTGTCTTGATCTTCCTGCCATTCTCGGAAGTCACGTAGGGTGTTTGTCGTTTGTGTGTCTGACTTCATTATAAGAGAGCCAAAAATCGTGGTGTGAGGCGACGTCGGGGTCGTCAGAGTCCTCAGGGATGGGAGACCGATCTCAGGACTGGTGGAGGGGGGTAGTGAGACATGGTGGAGGAGAGGGGGGCCCTGGGGGGGTGGGGGTAGGGACGTCATTGGTCTACTATTAAACGTGTAAAATACCAAGTCTCACCGAGGGAGTTTTATGTGGTATAGCTAATGAGACTTAACGTCAATGAATTCTTTGTCGGTCACGTCCTCCCTGTGAAACTAGTAGACTTCAGGGGAACTTTCGTCCTTTATTTAGAGAGTACACTTTCCATGTAGACATAAATTCTCTTGTGGGAATAGCGGTCTTTGTCCCTTAAGTCCGTCTCTTAAGTACTTGTTTGGGACAGTGAAGAAATTAACTGCTACGGTCCGGATTTAAGATCTACGAAGTGACTAACTCGTGGATTTTGGATTTAGAGAAACGACACGGTTAAGAAGGGTCTACATGACAATGGAACGGATTTTGCATATTTTCGACGGACGAAACCCGGTGAAGAATCCAGAGTAAAGATGGTCTGGAGATATACGAACTTAATTTTACACAAAGAAAAAGAGGAGAAGTAGACAGAACACAGTTAAAATAATGATCAGATCGGCGTTCTTGAGTTCTCCTTAACTCCCCGTTTAAAGGGGGAAGGACTGTGAGGATTTCCTGACAAAGGGTTCCAGTCCGAGGGTCTCACCCACTACGATGGAAAAGACCATAGACTATACTAAAGTTTTCTAGGGTCTACTTGCCTATTTCTTCTACACCATTTATCTATATGGTGTCTTATGATGAGTCGGTAATTTTCCTTACTTTATCAAGGTACACGTCGTGGTGCCTACCTGTACCTCTAACAATATGATTCGCTTCACTCTGTCTCTTTTTGTTTGGAGTGCACTGTAGCGAATGTACCCCTCAGAAAAATTTTTTTTAATATACTTACGTGAGTAAATGTTTTGTTTTTGTCTGAGTGTCTGAATCTTTACTTAAATACCAATGGTCTCCCATTCCTTCCTCTTCCTATTTATCCCCAAACCCTACCTGTACATGTGTGACGATATAAAATTTACCTGTTGGTTGTATATATGGATGACATATCGTGTCCCTTGAGACAAGTTATAATGTATTGTTGGATTTACCCTTTTATTAAACTTTTTCTTATCTATGTTTATATACATATTGACCTGGCGAAACGACATATGTATTTTGATTGTGTTATAACAATTAGTTGATACGAGGTTATATTTTATTTTTGAAAAAATTTCTATCTACAAGTTGGTATGGTAATTTATTGTAATTAACGTACTTCTTTTCACATAAAAATTACAAGAAAGATAGGGAAAACTAACAGTTTCTTTTTCAGAGGAAGCCCCCCCCGGTCGTGTCGAGACAGTAGACGAACGATTGAACAATTTGACGGAAAAATTGGTTTCACTTTGTCCGGAATCTAAGCCTCGAACCCACAAGAAACCTTCCTTACTACGATTTCGACTTTGAGGTCATGAAACCGGTGGAGTACACTTCTCAGCTGAGTGACCTTTTATGAGACTACGACCCTCCCTAACCCCCGTCCTCCTTTTCCCCTGTTGTCTCCTACTCTACCGACCTACCGTAGTGCCTGAGCTACCTGCACTCAGACTCACTTGAGGCCCTCAACCACTACCTGTCCCTCCGGACACACGACGTTAAGTACCCCAGCGTTTCTCAACCTGTACTGACTCGTTGACTTGACTTTACTTGACTTGACTTTGCTTTGTATTTATTGGATTATAACATAACAAAAGTCAAAAACAAAAAGATAATGAACATTTCAAAATATCTTTCTCACGTAGACTCAGTAGTAAGATAACCTCTCCTGTTGACTTGTCATAAATATTTTGTATTGACAGGAACTCATTATTAATAGTTTCCAAAATTAACGTGTTATAACTGTTTATATCTCGTTTTATGTCAATAGTTTCCTGTTGACGAGATGTTATGACACGACCAAAGACGGTATGTGGTTGTGTTTAGTCGGTGTCCATAGGCGTACAGGGGAGGGAGCACTTGGGGGGAGGGTGGAGGGTGGGTAGGGTCGGGAGATCCAACAGTGTCTCGGGACCCAGCTTAGGGGACATAGTGTGTTGGTTAAGAGTGGACGTAGAGAAAATGTATACCATTACATGCGCAAAGGGTCCGATGAGAGAGGAAGTGGGTGTTCATAGGTGTTCAGACAAGGAGACACACGCAGAGGTGCCGACGGGAATATCAACTCCCGGTACGTACTGCTTCCGTACCAACCGTTTATAGTGACTCTGTTTTGTGACGGAAGTTTCGTCTTACTTTCGTTGTAAAACAATGGACTCATGAAGTTCAGATAGTAGAGACAAAGTCGAAGTGGTGTGATGCTCTATCAATGCGAACAAAAAGATGAGGTGTCTACTCTTTTGTCTGAGTCTCAGGTTCAGTGAACGGTTCCGGTGTGTCGATTCAAACTCTCAGTTCTAAGTTTCAAAGGTGGACCTGGTTCGAAGGAGGGGGTGTGGGAATCACGAAAAGGACGACGGTCTACCTTTGGTTACGACCAAACTACTTTTTAATTTACATACATCTTCAGATGACTGATGGATGACGACCCTCCCGGACGGACGGACTATTGTGTCTGCGGCACAGAGTCCGGGAACCTTAGGTCCGAAGGAGATAAGACATTGTCTTGTGAGGTGTTAAGGTGAAAGGACAACGACAAAAAAATAAAAACCAGTGTGGGGCGTCGTCCATCCCGGAGCCAAGGGACTAGCCCCCACCTTAGACACCGGGGACGTAACCTTCCACCTCAGAATTAGTGACCTGGTGACCCTTCAGAGGTAGGGTGAAGTGAAACGTTAGTCTGTGTGAGTTGTTTCTGACATATGAGGTTCGTTGTTGACTTTTACAGGGACTTACAAGTGAATCCTTGTATACACGGGATTCATTTGAGTGTCTGACTGTTCTAATGTGTCGTTTAAACCCATTGTGTCCCCGTCTTTTTGTCACAGAAGAAGGGAGTCTAGAAACCACCCGTATTACTAATTTAACGGTATCCTGTTCAATTGTCCTCTTTTTGTTTAAATTGAACTATACATGTCCACGGAGTATTTTTATACTCTGAGTTTCTCTACTGATTACGTCCGTCACAAATACGGAACATCCGTTTCTTTGTTGTTTATACACTTCTTGGCTGCACTGTTTCCCCGGACTTGAAACCCTTCATTTAATCAATTCTCCATTCTTCCAAACGAATCTGTCGGAAGAACCTCGATTTAAAGGATAAAGAACATTTTTCCTACGGGTGATGGGAGGACCATGTCCCCTCAATGAAAAGTACGCTCTCTAAATAAAGGACGAAAGTCCCCTTGTTTCCTTTTAGTTTCACAAGAAGAACATGACCGTCAAAGAATTCATTGTAATTAAGTTTTCTTAGTTATACGGTTTCACCGCAAAAGACGAAGGGAAACCATAGTGGTCCAAAAAATTATTACCCTCGAGGTACCTCCGGTCACTCGGGTCTCCCTCGAACCGTCCGGAACCCCTCCTACCGACCTCTATCTACACCTTCACTTCCATTCCGTTCCAATTCTTCTCGGAACTCACTGTTGTCTCCCACGACCTGAGTGACTGTGGAGTTTCGACTCCGCACTTCGTCGTATCCATGTAAAGTAAAACGAAATTAAAGATAAAAAATTTTATAAAGGGTCAAAAATTAAAAAATGATAAGGTGGTGTCTTACTACACTTTATAGATATAGACGTATAGGGGGGTAGTCGAGAGAAATTAATAAGACAACAAATAAAAGAAAAAATTTGTAAAATAAAATATAACCTCATATTAATTAATTGTTACAGCACTATCAAAGTCCACATGTCGTCTCGTTGAGTCGGTATGTATATGTGTACATAGGTAAAGGGGGGTGGTTAGAGGGGAGGGTAGGTCCGACGGTGTACTGTGACTCGTTTCAACTCGTGTCCATGTAAAATTTGATCGGAAAACTTTTTATTTACAAACGAAACAAAAAGGACTCTTCGTTATAAAGGAAACCTTTCTTTTCATTTTCGATAATTTAACTGTGGGGGACACAACGGGTGTAGATGAACCTGTGAGTGTCTTGTGTCGTGCTCGAAAATAGATTCCCTCGCGACTTTCTACGCAGAGTGACGGTCACCTGAAGGTAGCGGGTCACGTTCTTCTCTCTAATCTTGGACGACTCGTAAAGTTTATATGGAAAAAAGGAAGGGGTTTTATCTAAACTAAGTTTTTAGTAAGATGACCAACTTTTGTGTCGAATTTCTATTCTTTGTTTATCAAATCTCACGGTATGGTTATCGTCTTAACTGATAGTCGAACTTCTGAAGACACAGGTAGTAGTTCTTTCGGTTTATGGGTCCCAGGGGAAGAACACATCAAATGTCCAAAACGGGTGATTCGGGTAATCGAAAATGTGAAACTGTGACACGGTCTCTTTATTCCAGACCTCTGTTCGGAAGTAGGGTGACTGTGGCGGAGTCTTGTGGAGAGTGGACTCAATGGGGTTGTCTCAGTCGAGTGGAGGGATACCGGACTCATTGTCGAGAAGAATTCACCAAAGAGTTCTGGAAGTCTGGTGACGGCGGTTTAAACTGGAACTTCCTGGTCACGATTCGTTGTGAGGTGGAGGGGTCGATATAAAAGAAAAGAGTATTGAGGAAGGATTCCCCTAATCAGAGTGACTTGAGAGTAGTAGTGTCAGCGAGTGGAACGCCCCGACCCCGAACCATAACACGGGTCTCGACCCCTACGAGACACACACACACACACACACACACACATACGAGTCAGTGAAGTCAGCACAGACTGAGACGTTGGGGTACCTGACATCGTGTGGTCCGACAGGTACCTTAAGAGGTCCGTCCTTACGACCTCACCCAACGGTACGGGAGGAGGTCCCCTAGAAGGGTTGGGTCCCTAGTTTGGACGCAGAGAACAGAAGATGTAACCGTCATCCCAAGAGATAGGCATCACGGTGGACCCTTCGGGTGACCCCCACAACTCTCCTCATATTGTTCGAGGACGGGAGTATGGGGAATATCAGATCGAGTGTCTATAAAATGACTTTGGGTCTTGTTGTCTAAAGACATTCCTGTCCAAAGAAGTGTGTATTCTAGTAGAGGTAGAAGACCACTCAATGTCAGAAATCTTCATCTAGGGGTGGACTGGACGGAGAACTCTTTGGATATGCATCCAGTCCTTCGTTGTCAATCTTGACCTGTACCTTGTTGTCTGACCAAGGTTTGTCCTTTTCCTCATGCAGTCCCGACATATAACAGTGGGACGAATAAATTGAAGATACGTCTCATGTAGTACTCTTTGTGACCCGACCTTCTTCGTGTTCGACCTTAGTTCTAACGGCCCTCTTTATAGTTATTGGAGTCCATACGTCTACTGTGGTGGGAATACCGTCTTTCACTTCTCCTTGATTTTTCGGAGAACTACTTTCACTTTCACCTCTCACTTTTTCAACCGAATTTCGAGTTGTAAGTCTTTTACTTCTAGTACCGTAGACCAGGGTAGTGAAGTACCCTTTATCTACCCCTTTGTCACCTTTGTCACAGTCTGAAATAAAAACCCCCCGAGGTTTTAGTGACGTCTACCACTGACGTCGGTACTTTAATTTTCTGCGAATGAGGAACCTTCTTTTCAACACTGGTTGGATCTATCGTATACCTTTTCGTCTCTGTAATGAAACGGTTGTTTCCAGGCAGATCAGTTCAGATACCAAAAAGGACACCAGTACATACCTACACTCTCAACCTGACACTTCTTCCGACTCGCGACTTCTTAACTACGAAAACTTGACACCACAACCTCTTCTGAGAACTCTCAGGGAACCTGACGTTCCTCTAGGTTGGTCAGGTAAGACTTCCTCTAGTCAGGACCCTAAAGAAACCTTCCTTACTACGATTGCGACTTTGAGGTCATGAAACCGGTGGAGTACGCTTCTCAACTGAGTAACCTTTTCTGAGACTACGACCCTCTCTAACCCCCGTCCTCCTCTTCCCCTGCTGTCTCCTACTCTACCGACCTACCGTAGTGACTGAGTTACCTACACTCAGACTCACTTGAGGTCCTCAACCACTACCTGTCCCTCCGGACCGCACGACAGTAAGTACCTCAGCGTTTCTCAGCCTGTGCTGACTCGCTGACTTGTCTTGACTTTTCATTTTTATATCTTGACCGTAATTTAAATTTACTAAACTATGAGATCATGTCCCGGTAACCAATTTTTTGACCTAGAGAAGGATTTTCTGATTTTTGAAACACCTATGTCTAACCACTCCTTTTACTTCGTACCGTCTACCTTCTTTCCACTATTGTTCCTCCTTGGTTCCGGCGGGGTTGCACGGGGGTTCCCGTTTAGCCTCCTTCTTCTCGGCCCGACTTCCTCAAAAAGGAGTACAGAACTAAATGGAGAAGAGAACAGAATCGGGGACAGTTAAAAAAAAAGAATTTTGATCGGAAGGGAGGATGGTATACTAGAACGTTAGGGTGAAGACCTGTATATTGACCTCCTTTTGTACCAGGCTTCCCAATGTACGTGGGTTTACAAGTAGCGTCGTGACGAATGTTATCGGTTCTGCACCTTCGTTGGATTTGCAGATAGCTGTCTCTTTGCCTATTTCTGCTACACCAGGTATATATGTTACCTTGTAATGAGTCAGTGTTTTTTTTTAGTACTTTATCACGGTGCACGTCGTTGTACCTACCTGGACCTCTAAGAACATGATTCGTTACATTCAGTCTGTTTTATTTTGTTTATAGTATACTGTCGCGAAAATACCATTAGATTTTTTTCTATGTTTACATGAATAAATGTTTTGTCTTTGTCTGCGTACCTGAATCTCACTTTGACACCAACGGTCCTCCCCTTCCCACCCCCTTCCCTATCGATGCCTCAAACCATCCAAGTGTGACGGTATCTGGATGACATATCGTGTCCCTTGAGACGAGGAGCAGTACGTTGTTGGATTTACCCTTCTCTTACACTGTTTCTTATCTCTGTGCATACCCGAAGGGACACCGAGTCTTCCAGTTCTTAGGTAGACGTTACACCCTTTGTACCCAAGCTAGGGACCCAACCCGCCTACGAAACCTCCTCCCGTACCGTTGGGTGAGGTCATAAGAACGGACCTCTTAGGGTGCCTGTCTCCTCGGACTCCCCCGATGTCAGGTGACCCAGTGTTTTTCAGCCTGTGCTGACTTGCCGATTCGTGTCGTGTTGTGTCTGTGTACATATTGACTGAGTGAAACGACACATTGACTTTGATGTTGTTGTAACAAAACAAAAATATTGTAAGAACTAAAATAAAAAAAATTAAAAAATAAAAAAATGAAGTGTTATAACATAACCGAAACGGTATGTAACTGTACTTAAGCGGTACTCACATGTGCACAAGGGGTAGGACTTGGGCGGAGGGTGGAGGAAGGGGTAGGGTAGGGAGACCCAGTAGGGTCACGTGATCGGGACTCGTGGGACATAGTACGTAGCTTGGACCTGACCACTAAGCAAAGTGTATACCGATTGGGGGTATATTTTGCAAAAGTCACAATTGTTTTTAAAATTTTTTTTTAAAAATCACCCCTTTTTTGTTTTTAATTTTGTTTTATTTATTGGTTCCCGGATGATATATCGTGTCCCTTTACCCGAGGAATAATATATTGTTACATTTACCCTTTTATTAAACTTTTTTCTTATCTATGTACATATACACATTGATTTATTAAACGACATAAGGACTTTGATTGTGTAACGATTAGTTGATACTTTCACTTTTCACTTTTACTTCAGTGAATTAGTGCAGACTGAGTCCGAGGAGGTTTGTTCCTATGAGGTCAAATTTTATTTTCCAATAAAATTTTTTAGACGAGAAGCGGTGTAAGGTCGGAACGGGTACGACTCGATTCAACGAAGTCAGCACAGACTGAGAAACGTTACGGTACCTGACATCGGGTGGTCCGACGAGACAGGTACCCTCAGAGGTCTGTTATAACCTCTCCCAACGGTAAAAGATGAGGTCCCCTAGAAGGATTGGGTCCCTAGCTTGGGTGTAGAGAATACAAAGGTCGTAACCGTCCGTCCAAGAAATGGTGATCGCGGTGGACCCTTCGGGTCAGTACCTGTACGGGGGAGGAGATCCCAACGGATGTTCATCGCCTAAGACGTCGAGTCCGGTTACCTGAATAGTGTGTGTCGAACTGGTCCCCGGGGACTAAAGACGACGGACCAATACCGACGTGGGACCCAGGGTAGTAGGACGACGAGAGGGGTGACGACCTTTGGAGGGGGTGTGAAGAGTGAAACTTCTTTATGGAGGACCGAATAGAACGAAAACAATCAGGGGATACAAAGGGTTTTTATTATATGTAAAAATTTAAATGGGGTCATGTAAAAAAAAGAAAAATGTGAAAAATTTTAATCAAATAATATTAACTTCCAATTAATGAAATGTTATAACATCACCAAAAACGGTATCTAACTGTACTTAGTCGGTACCCACATGTACACAGGGGGTAGGACTTGGAGGGAGGGTGGAGGGAGGGGTAGGGTAGGGAGTCCCAGTAGGGTCACGTGGTCGTGACTCGTGGGACAGAATTCGTAGCTTGGGCCTGACCACTAGATAAAGTGTATACCATTATATGCACAGAGTTACGATAAGAGAGTTTAGTAGGGTGGGAGCGGAAGAGGGTGGCTCAGGTTTTCAGACAAGAAATGTAGACACAGAGAAAACGACAGAGAATATACCCCAGTAACAATGGTAGTTAAGGTATGTATACGTAATTATAAGACAAAAAGAAAGACTGAATGAATTGAGACATATTATCCGAAGTCAAAGTAGGTAGAGTAATCTTGACTAAACTTACGTAAGAAAAATAGTCGACTCATTATAGGGTAACACATATTCATGGTGTCGAAAGAATAGGTAAGCAGGCAGTGACCTGTAGATCCAACGAAGGTACAGGATCGGGGACCAGAAACGACGTCGTGTGTCTGAAAGAGGTCAGCACCGCGTGTGTCGGAGGAGAACAGCCCTAGGTGCCCGGGACCTCGTACTCCCGAGTCACCAACGAAACGAGCCCGAGAAATCAGTGCCGGGTACTCGAGAGATCAACACCGCGTGTCCGAATCGACGTCGTGCACCTGGATCGACGAGGTGTCGTACACCCTAGAATCGAAGGGTTCGTCCCTATCTTGAGTGTAGGGGACGTAACCTTTCGTATAAGAGTTGGTGACCTGGTGGTCCCTTCAGGGATGGGGTCCTGGACGATTAAGAACGGAGGCCGAGGATTAATAGGACCCTACTGAGTCAGAAGCCACACTGACCGGGGCACCAGGAGGAGGCGGAGGGTGAGGTCCCATACTGTAGAGACATTAATCAGAGGAGGAAGAAAGGCAGGAGTGGAGACTAAGTCGAAACCGTTACATATGTGAACCATTAATCTTTCCCGAGTTTACAACGGTCCTTACGTTTGTCTAAATCACGATCTCAGATCTCAAAATATGTCAAGACCCGAGGTGAGGTCTGGGATCTCATTGTCGCTTTCTTTTCCCCTCTCCTTCCCTGGGACATTACTCGAACATTATGTACAGTCCTCGAAAGAGTGTGTGTTCGAGTAAAGTAGGAGAGCTCCTGGATTGCCCACCTAGACCCATTGTTCTCAAGTTCTCTTAACGGATTCCCGTGTTCGGGCCTCTCTCAGTCAGTCTAAGTGTGGGTCCCGATATGAACCGTCGGAACCGACACCAGAAACCCGAAGAGGTGTAAAAATGTCTTACAGTGTCTAATAGAGTCAGACTGTGGGCTGTTCGGACCGATGAACCCACTATCTTAAGGAACTGTACCGAGAAAGACGACAAACCGGGAGGATAGCTTTACTGAGGTTGGATAAACTGGATAAGCCATTCCTCTCTGAAGTTTACTACAGTCGTGGAATTTCTTGAGACAAATTCGGTGGGGTGCGTCGTAGGGACGGGAGGGGGTGGGAACCTCGACTGACGGATCTGACGGTCGTGGAACTCCCGTCCCAGGTGGAACATAAACAGAGGGTCACGGTCCGACGTCTTGAGACGTGAGTTCCATCACATCGGGCGGTCCGAGGAGACTGGTACCCTAAGAGGTCCGTTCTTATGACCTCACCAAACGGTAAAGGAAGTGGTCCCCTAGAAGGACTGTCTCCCTAGTTTGGGTCCAGAGGACGTAACGTCCGTCTAAGAAATGACAGACTCGATGGTCCCTCGGGGTGAATTATTTATGACACAACGTTTTCTTTTTGTTTGTCTTCTGACCCAAAGGTGACTACGGGGACTCGCAGTCAGCTTTGGGTTTATTTACTAGGTAGTGTCGTAGGAAAGTAGACGGACACCTGTGGTTTTACTTGATCCCCTCGATACAGGACTTGAGGACTCACTCTGTCTTCCCTCCTCCTTCCCTCCTCCCTCGGTATGACCCACCGTCCATCGAGAAAAAGAATTTTCTACGTAGAAGGAACAGGGGGATAAGGATTTGACGGAATAACAAATCTCCCAACAGTATGTGGGAGATACCCCTTTCTACGTAAAATTCTTCTGGACCGTCCCTATAAAAGTACCCGAGGAGTTGTCGATGATCTTAGTAGGGTCTTTGTCTACCGTGTAGTGCCGTTGTACGGCACACTTCCTGTTAAGGACGAGTTCGTAGTAGGCCCTAGGTGGGGGTCTCGACGGCCGACGATGGTAACCCTCGGCACTTCGGTTTCTGCGGTGCAGAAAGACACAAGGGACTTATACGATGACAGAAATCGTACGACTAGAAACCTTTGAAGGTGGAGACTTTAGTTGATCGGGTCACAACAAAAGAAAAGTCTTCCCTTTTTTTTTTTTTTTCTGAAAGGAGAAGTAGTATTTGGTGTGTCAGTACTAAGTGGGATCTGTAGATTCCCCCTTTTTTCCATTAGACGTTCGACCACACGTATATACATATCCGAAAGGTCCACCGCGGTGCCATTTCTTGGGCGAACGGTTAAATCCTCTTTGTCCTCTGTATCCAAGCTACGGACCCAACCCTTCTAAGGGACCCTCCTCCTTTACCGTTGGATAAGGTCACAAGAACGGACCTTTTGGGGTACCTGTCTCCTCGGTCCTTCCGTTGTCAGGTGTCCCAGTGTCTCTCAACCTGTGTTGACTAACTGACTCGTACGAACGTACGTACGTACAGGTATATATATCTTCACACCTATGCTTGTAAAAACGTTTTACCCTCTCCAGAGACGACCCCTTAAACTTTGGTCGACGTATTTGTGGTCAGTCAAAGTTGATGAAGTCTTTGCAACGGTAACGAAGGAGTCCCGAGTCCCTGGGACCGAACTGACCCTTCTTGGGTCAGTTCTAACTGGTAGTCCTTCTCGGGACTCAGTCTGTCTTATACCCAGTTTACTCTACTGACCGGTCTCTGTTGGACCTTCGATTAAAGTAGTGGTATTTTGGACTCTGACGGTCGGGGCACCGTCTCGTCAAGAGGACCCAAGGGAGTGGGACTGCGAGAGGTCGGTCCTCGGAGAAGGGTTATTTCAGAGAACGGAACAGTCGTGTACACAGAGGATTTTGTTAAGTAAAGACTCACAATTTGTTCTTGGGTGAGAGGTCGGGACCTTTCCCAGGGGGAACCACGTTTTATACCGATATACGTACCTCTTGGAAACCCTTTATAATTGGTTTATAATTGTCATCACTGGAGACCCTTTCCCCTAGTACCCGTGACATAGGTCTGTTATTTCGAAAGGCCTTCTTCTCCTCTACTCCCTCGTCGTTGTTGTCCCCTTGACACTCGAAGAAAGACTTCGTACACTTAATGAGGTCTTTTGTTTTTAACCCCAGGTATGAAGTCGGAATCCAGTTGAACCAACCGTCTTCAAACCGTTCAAATAAATTGAGGAGAGTTGGAGTCACAAAGGGTGGAATATCCCACTACCACTCTTCTTCAATCTCGAAGGGTCCACCGTGTTCACCACTTTTTTTTTTTTTTTGGACGGTTACATCCTCTGTATTCTCTGTGCCCAAGTTAGGGACCCAGTCTTCTATGGGACCTCCTCCCGTACCGTTGGGTGAGGTCATAAGAACGGACCTTTTAAGGTACCTGTCTCCTCTGACCACCCGATGTATGTCAGGTATCCCAGTGGTTCTCAGTCTGTGTTGACTTCGTTGAATCGTGTCGTGTCTTCTTTCCACTCACCTATCTATTTGTGTCGGCTACACACATTTGGAGGTATTTATAATGTACTAGATGATAGCATTGAGAGTTGTGTAGTGTTTACACGTAATCGAAAAGAAAATTTGTTTGTAGGGATGAGTTTTGATCTTTTACAATCTTTAAATTTTCTGTGCTTCCGTTTTGGAAGACAGGTCATCTTGAAAGACCCGATGGACAATGTCATCGGTGGCCGGTGGAGACTGATAACTCTTGTCCTTTACACCAATCCCATTGACACGAACGTTCGTAGCAGTGAGTCTAAACAGGCTGAGAAACACTAGGATACCTGACATCGGGTGGTCCGAGGAGACAGGTACCCTAAACGATCCGTTCTTGTGACCTCACCCAACGGTACGGGAAGAGGTCCCCTGGAAGGGTCGGGACCCTGACTTGGTGTAAAGGACGTGACCGTCCGTCTGAGAAGTGGTGACCCGGTGGTCCCTTCGGGGAGACGGAAATATACGGAAAGGAAAGAACGTCGAGTCGTCTCGACGTAAGATAACGATATATCCTACGACGACACTCCGAAAACCTCGGCTGCCAACCTTGGATTTATAAATTATAAATGACGTCAACGTCTCTAAGGTTTCTTTCAGTTCTTGTTGCGTCACACTGTAAGAGGACGACATGATTTCTCGGAAGGCTTCCACATGAATTGTTAGCCACGTCCCTGAAGGGACCACCAGGTTACCAATTCTTAGGTGGGCGGATATGTCCCCTGTGCCCAAGGTAGGGACTAGGCGCTTCTAGTGTGTGTGACGTCCCGTCATTCGGGTGTTCGGTGTTGACGACTTCGGATGCCCGTCGTTGCTGACTTCGGGTGTGTAGGCTCTCGGACACGAGGTGTGTGTTGTTCTCCTCGGTGACGCCGCGTTTCGGGTACGGGCCGTTGTCTCTCGTCGGGGTAAGTGGCGTTGGGCCCTGTCTGGCGTGCGTCGCTGCTTCTGGGTCGGTTCATTTGCTTGTCTGAGCCGCACCGATCCTGTGGTCCGCTTTTTGGCTTTCCGTCAACCGTCTATCGTTAGATATGCTTTACGATCACTTTCACTTCAACGAGTCAGCACAGGCTGAGAATCACTGGGGCACCTGACATCGGGCGGTCCGAGGAGGCAGGTACCCTAAGAGGTCCGTTCTCATGACCTCACCCACCGGTAAAGGAAGAGGTCCCCTAGAAGGGCTGGGTCCCTAGCTTGGGTCCAGAGGGTGTAACGTCCGTCTGTGACATTGGAGACTCGGTGGTCCCTTCGAATGCTTTACGATACATAGGGTTTAACTCTCCACCAACGTCCCGTCGAATTGGTAGCACCGACAATAAAAGTGTCCGTAACGTAACGATGGCTAGACCCCCTACACGGACCGGGTCGTAGACGACTCACTATAACTTCGACAGTCTTGATTGACCATGTCGTAGACGTTATAGACGAAGTTCTGTGACCTGTCTGCGTCTGAAGGACTGTCAGGCACACGGGTCGACTGTAGGTACGACACGTCTGGCATTAGTTCTGCGCAGAACGTTGGGGTGCACTACCTCGACGGTTCTTACATCGAAACACCCCTATTTTGATCCTTCACGACGAGTGACTATCTTGGTAAATTTTGTATTGGTCAAATTTTTTTTTAACTTAACTAAAAATTTTTCGGTCAATCCAGAAGTTTAAATAAGTTCAACTTAAAAACAATAAATTGTCACGGGACATATTTTTGTTTCGTCTAATTCCCGTTGTCCTAGGACCTTGTCACTCTTACCCGACAAAGTCCATCTCTTTATTTCCTTCTGGAGTACTATTTAACTGTACACTCATTTCTTATCTTCCTTCATTTCCGTACTCGGTACATCTATATCAGTCGTGAGAGGATAGACGTCCCAGGTGTGGGTACCTACGTCCTAGGTGTCTACACCCTCCCAACCGACATAATGTGGTAAAATATCGTGTTCCCTGAACTCGTAGGAGTCTTAAACCATAGGTCCCTCCTAGGACCTTGGTTAGGGGACGTCTATGACTCCTTGTTGACATCAACGTCTTTCATCAAGTTCATTTCTCCCGTTCACGTTTCAGTCCTCGGCACTCTCTATGTCTCGTCTCCACACTACACTAAAGTGTTTAAAATTGTCCTAGTGAGACCAGTCGCGACACAACTTTTATCTGACCCGCACATCTGTCCCCCACCCGTCTGTTCCTTCCCTTGTCCCTTCGGTGTCCCCTTCCGGTCAGAACGGTATTGGGTTTGGTCGTTCTCGTCATCAAATCCGACTCTACCAATACTGGTTTCACCATCCTTGACAGTCTGGACCGAGACACAACCTCCATGTCGGTAGACCTAAACATCTACCTAATCTACACCCCACACTGGTGTTCTCTCCTCAGTCTACTGAGACTCTGATCTACTTTTTTTAGACGTCCTCCTCGTCGAAACTGACTTTTACCTTGTCCTAGTCCTCTAATACCCTTCCGTTATAACGTCCGACCACTACCCCAAGTCCTCATCTGACAGGGCTTTCTACGGTGAAACCGTATGACTAATAAAACTTAACTACAATGAACCAGGGTAGTGAAGTATCCTTTATCTACTCCTTTGTCACCTTTGTCACAGTCTGAAATAAAGACCCCCGAGGTTTTAGTGACGTCTACCACTAACGTCGGTACTTTAATTTTCTGTGAATGAGGAACCTTCTTTTCAATACTGGTTGGATCTATCGTATAAGTTTTCGTCTCTGTAATGAAACGGTTGTTTCCAGGCAGATCAGTTCCGATACCAAAAAGGACACCAGTACATACCTACATTCTCAACCTGACACTTCTCCCGACTCGTGTCTTCTTAACTACGAAAACTTGATACCACAACCTCTTCTGAGAACTCTCAGGGAACCTGACGTTCCTCTAGGTTGGTCAGGTAAGACTTCCTCTAGTCGGGACCCCAAAGAAACCTTCCTGACTACGATTTCGACTTTGAGGTCATGAAACCGGTGGAGTACGTTTCTCAACTGAGTGACCTTTTCTGAGACTACGACCCTCCCTAACCCCCGTCCTCCTCTTCCCCTGCTGCCTCCTACTCTACCGACCTACCGTAGTGACTGAGTTACCTGCACTCAGACTGACTTGAGGCCCTCAACCACTACCTGTCCCTCGGGACCACACGACGTTAAGTACCCCAACGTTTCTCAGCCTGTGTTGATTCGCTCACTTGACTTGACTTGACTTGACTTCTTTGTCGACGACACTTTTCCTGTGAGACTGGGAGAAAGCAAGGGGATTTTCGTCTGGAGGGGGTACTTTCCATGGGACGAACATGGTCTTCCTTCTCTCTGTAGGGATACTGGTTTCTGTCCCTCGAGTTCCGACTCTTCGGACACAGTTATTTGCAACAATAAAGAAGTGATTCAATGATGGGTTAGGTTTTGGGGAAACGGAACAGTTAAGGAGTGTTTAAATCACAAAGACAGATTTTCCGTACTTTCGGTGGACAAACCCAGTAAAGAAACTCAGGAACAAATAAAAAACTACCAAAGGAACATGTATGTTTTATTTTAAACAAAAAGAGGACAATTAAACAGAACGTGAGTACACACAATTTAACGAAGTCAGTACAGGCTGCAGGCTGCAATACGTTGGGGTACCTGATATCGGGTGGTCCGAGGAGACAGGTTCCCTAAGAGGTCCGTTCTCATGGCCTCCTCCAACGGTACGGGAGGAGGTCCCCTAGAAGGACTGAGTCCCTGACTTGGACGTTGAGAATACAGAGGAGGTAACCGACCAGCCAAGAAATAGTCATCGCGGTGGACCCCTCGTGGTATTTTTTGGTATGATAAAATTGGTATAAATTGACATGTGAACGAAGGAGTAACCGTTCACCCGAGTTTTAATTATCGGAAATCGGGTCTCATTGTACGGTTCGGGAGTAGGGGTACCACTTACAGGTCTTTGAAGATGACCGGAGACGAAGTAATGGACCGAATGGATGTCGGGGCGGACCCGTGACTTTACGTCCAGGGAGTTGCCAAGAGTAGAGAATGACGAACACCATGACTAAGTTATGATTGTCCGAACTTTTGTTTGTTCCTGGTAGTGTCGGACGTTTCATAAATGAGACGAGGGTCTTGGACCCTCGGATTGTGGACGAGTCTTCCTGATGAACGAGGGTGAGGTCCGTCCCTCTAGAGATCCTCTGCCTTCTTGTGCGAAACGATAGTTTGCGGACGTAGGAGTAGTAGTGGTGGTTATAAGACCAGGGGACTCGTAAGACCGGATCTCGTAACAATAGTCGGAAAAAAAAAAAATGGATACGAGGGGGAGGAAATATCCGAAGGGGCCACCGAATCATCTATTTCTTAGACGGACGGTTACGTCCTCTGTGTCCTCTACACCCAAGCTAGGGATCCAGTCCTTCTAGCGGACCTCCTCCTGTAACGTTGGGTGAGGTCATAAGAACGGATCGTTTGGGGTGCCTGTCTCCTCGGACCATCCGATGTCAGGTTCCCCCAGTGTTTCTCATCCTTGTGAAAGTGAAGGGGGTGAAGTTGTTTAAGGTGTCGGTAAGTAAAGGATTGGGAGTAAGAAGGGGGCTCCCACACTACCGAGACAATTCTCAGTGTAATAAAAGACTTTCAAAAAGGGGACTCTATACAACTCAAATCGAGAGACATTATGTGTACCCCACCCGCCCCCCTCCCCGCCTCCTTTCTTTTTTCATAATATAAGTTACGTCTTTTTTTTAAAATTCAAAGAACCAAAAGAAAAAATTTCAAACAAATAAGTAAATAAAAACCGACACGACCCAGAAGCGACGACGGGTGTCCAAAAGAGATCAGCGCCCCTCGTCCGCGCGGAGAGGTCAGCGCCCCTAGTCCGAAGAGTGACGACACCGAAGGGAACGACACCTCGTGCCCGAGACACGGGTGGCCGGAGTCACCAGCACCGTGTACGCGAATAAACGAGGTGTCGTACACCTGGAGGGGGCTGATCCCTAGTTTGGGCACAGGGGACGTAACCATCCACTGAGAGGTGGTGACCTGGTGCTCCCTCCAGCTCTTTTATATAGGCCATTATGGTCTATGTGACGAAGTTTGACATTTATGTGTACGTTTTGGTGTCCTCCAAGTCGGTCAGGATTTCTCGGTAGAGCGCAGAAATCTTAGTGATGCCGAATACAAGGGAGGTCGTCTAGTCCGGGGCTCGTGCGTCGTTCTGATCAGACCCAGTTTGGTTTCGACCGGTGTATCGAAATTATTAATATTAATTCCCTGAAGGGGCCACCAGGTCACCAACTCTTAGGCTCAACGTTACGTCTCCTGGGTCGAAACTAGGCACAAGCCCCTTGACTCCAGGATGCCCGGTTCCTCGTCGATTCGGGTGTTCGGTGTTGAGGACTCAGGTGTCGGGTCCTCGACGTTGAACTCTCAGGCGTGTGACGTTGCCTTCTAGAGTGCACTGCTTTGTTTCGGGGGTGCACACCGTTGATTCTGGGTTGCGCCGGTTTCTTTACTTATAAAAAAATTATTTTTAATATTGATTCTAGAGGTCGGTGGGAGGAACCCGTTATAGTGGAGTTCGTCCGAGGACGAAGGGGTGGTGGCAGGGGTGAGTGGGGAATACCACACGAGTCGAGGGTTCCAGATCCAGGTGAGTGACTGTCGTGTCGGGAAGATAAGTAATTCCAGTATACAAGACGTAAAGTGAATTTCTTTTATCAAAAAATCCAAAGACTATGTTTGTGGTATGAGGTAAAACTGTTTATACAAGCGAAGGGGATTGTCTAGAGGTTTGTGTGGGGGATGCGTGTGTGTACAGAAGACCTACTTCTGGTTTTGGACAGTTACCCCTTCTGTTTCGTTAATCCTTTTAAAATTACGGTTTTCATTACAGAAGAAACTCATCTGGACCCACGGAACTAATTTCGTAACGGAAAATTCTAAAATAACACAATTACTTTAAAGAGAAGTTTGTGTCTTTACGTTTCTCTTTTATTATATGGTATTACTTTTTGGTACTTGAGTACCGGGTCTATATAGATTAGAATTGAAACTGGAACACCTGAAGAACGAAAGTTTTGTTTCTTTCAACAAACCTATTTGGACTTCGAGGGGGTACATCTGGAAAGGGTATAACATTGTAGAGAGAGAGAAGGAGGGTCTCTAAGTGTCCAAAAATAATAACAAGTCAGTGATTCAGTACCGAGAGGTTTTCAGTCTGAGAAACGTTGGAGTACCTGACGTTGTGTGGTCCGAAGGGACAGGAAGTAATAGAGGGACTCAAACGAGTATGAGTGCAGGAAATTCATCCACTACGGTAGGTTGGTGGGGTAGGAGACACGGGGGAAGAGGAGGACGGGAGTTAGAAATGGTCGTAGTCCCAGAAAAGGTTTCTCGGTTGAGAAGAGTAATCCACCGGTTTCATAAATCTCGAAGGGTGTATTGTGACATAGACAAGTTATACGAAACGCACTGAAAATTTGAAATATATTCACCCCAGGATACAATTTATGGGACCAAAAAATCGGGTTGTAATATCTCTAAATCGGTATTGTATACTCATTAAGATTAATTAAATTGACTCCATATCATAAGGAAGCATGGAAAGAGACATTACTAGGTAGAGAAATTCCACTAAATCCAAAAAACAGTAATTTTTGTTACTAGTACCGTGTGAGACGATATAAATTTTACCTATTCGTTGTTCCTGGATGACATGTCGTGTACCTTGAGACGAGTTACAATACCCGTCGGACCCACCCTCCCCTCAAACCCCCTCTTACCTATGTACACGTACATACCGACTCAGGGAAGTTCCAAGTGCACTTTGATAGTGTTGTGACAATTAACCGATACAACAACAAATCCACGATTCAACACAGACTGAGAAACTCTGGGGTACATGACATCGGGAAGTCCGAAGAGACAGGTACCCTAAAAGGTCTGTTTTTATGACCTCACCCAACGACAAAGGAAGAGGTCAGGCGATATGGGGTCATGTTTTATTTTCAAATAATTTTTTTTTTTTGTGTGTGTGTGTGTGTGTTACTAGTACCTTGAAGGGACTACCAGGTCACCAATTCTGACACGGAAGGTTACGACCCTCAATGTCCAAACTAGGGATCATCAGTCCCTCGAACCTCTTCCGTTACCGTGAAGTCACGGGGTGAGGTCATGAGAACGGATCTTTTAGGGTACCTGCCTCCTCAGACCATCCGTTGTCAGGTACCCCAGTGATTCTCAGTCTGTACTGATTCGCTGAGGTGAAACTGAAAAGTGAAAGTACGTAACCTCTTCCTTTACCGTTGGGTGAGGTCATAAGAACGGATCTCTTATGGTTCCTACCCCCTCGGACCACCCGACGGCAGATACCCCAGCGTATCTCAACCTGTGCTGACTGTGCTGAATCGTCGTCGTCGTCAGTCCCTCGATCCTAGGGTATATGATGCACCGGTTTTTTGGTTTTGTATTTAATTCATTATAACATTGTTTTAGTTGTTTCTGAAGTTTTTAACAGGTGTAGTTTTTCTTAGAATTTTTTTTTTGTTACTAGTGTCGTAAGGAAACGTAATTGACTATGACTGAGAGATCCTTCTTCACACTATAAAACTATTCCGGTAGGAACGAGACTGTACCTAGTCTCCGTCCCGTATACCGGAAAGGCCAAACGAAAGTAGATTCTGGTCGTAGACACCCGACTTCCAACGTACCGATTGTCTGACTCGTCTTCTCCCCGTTTCAGGGTTGAAGGGGGGTCGTCCACTGTACGACACATTTGTAGGCAGTAGTAACAACAAAGGTAGATGGGCCTGGACACGGATCGATCTGTGAGGGTCGACAGTGGGGTGTCACGGTCAGGACTTTCCGTGTCGCGACTAAAATTACGTTAAAGTAAGGTTGTCGTTCAACGTACCCGGGTGGAACTAGTTGTCCGTCTTTTGAAGGAACCTAGATATTCGTCTCCTGTTAAGTGTAACAACGACTTACAAGAAGGAGGGATAGAGACCACAAATAGGTCCCGTACACGTAGTTTACGTATAAAGGGATGTCACAGGTGGGGTTGGGGACTGATGTCCTAGTTTAGGTTTGAGGGGTTGTATTGTAGTTTCCGGAACGTCCGTTGAAGTCGGGGAGTAGAGTAGAAATCGGTGTAGGGTGTAGGACGGGGAGTCAGACACGGAGGAAGGTCGGATGTCCCGGGATGTGTGTGTTCCCCACAGGTTAATCGGATCGTTGAGGTTAGGTTCGTAGCGAAGGAGGGGTTCCGAAACCCCTTCGGGTAGGTCTGTGTCGTCTAACGAGGGTGTAGATACAAGGGTAGTAGAAACCTTGGATACCTTGAGATTACGTTATCGTGAATTATCGTAGAATAAACATACACACAGTACGGTCGTCGAACGATTTTAGGTACTTTACATGAAAGGTAAAAGGATGAGATAAAAATATTGGTAAAAAATTAACTTCAATTAAATGTTACAACACAATAAAGTCCACATATCGTTTCACTAAATATCTATCTAAAATGTATATATATATTCTAATATCTCTCTCTCTCAAGTACACATATATATATATGTGTGTGTGTGTGTGTGTGTGTGCCCGAAGGGACCACCGAGTCTGCCATTTCTTCGATGGACGGTACGTACATAAGAAAAAGTCTAAGAGAGGTAAAATCCAATAGTGTTCCATAACTTATATCAAGGGACACGATATGCCACAGAAACAACCAATAGATAAAATATATATATGTATACATGTATACGTATACATATATATAATATATATATCACACACATAGTTAATTAGGGTTTGAGGATTAAATAGATGAGGGGGAGAGGCGGTGTCGACGATAGGGGAAACTATTGGTGTTCGAACAAAAGATACAGACACTCGGATAAAGACAAAACATTTATTGGTAAACGTAGTAAAATAATCTAAGGGGTACCTTCACTATAGCACACTATAGACAGAAGGGGACAGAGTGAAGTGAATGATACTGATAGAGATCCAGGTAGGTGCAATGTCGTAGAATAAAATTCTACGAAACATGTGTCACAAGTAGAGGAGATCTGACACTCGTGACGTAGTGTCCCCGGGATTAAATACAATACGAAGTAAAATATGAGTACGGACCGAGACTTGTGTCTCACTTATTTGCAAAGTGTTTGTGTAGTTTACACTAGAAAAAGGTACTAAGTAAAGAGCGTCCTTCTCTTCTTAAAATCATAAAACCGGACACTCACTTGATAACTAAATAAAAACTTTTTTTTTTTTTCTGAGAGTCGTCGTCTAGAAATTATTTAATAATACTTGTATTTCAGATTTCGTGAATTTGTCGAAGGGAACATACCTATAAAAGGAACGGACGTCTGACAAAATTTCTCCATCTGTGTAAAACAAGATCTACATTGTCTTATCTTGTCTTGGGACCATATGAAACCGGTGGACTACGTTTCTCGGTTAAGTAACCCTTTCTGGGACTACTACCCTTTCTAACTTCCTTTTCCCTCTTCTCCCACCGTCTCTTACTCTACCAATCTATCGTAATGGTCAAGTTACCTGTGCTTAAACTCGTTTGAGATAACCTCCTGTCTCCTCAGAGGAAGTTAGGGCTACGGCTGTCTTTTACATGGATATATTGTCGCAGTCGTAGGTATTTCGTTGATGTCGTTGTTGTCGTTCGTCTAAAGTTCCTGAACGTACAGTCCGGGACTCACCGCGAAGTAGACGTGAAGTCGTAAATTGGACGGGTGACGGAATATTGAACACTACCGAGTGACGCACACAGTCGAACTGACCTCGCGTCCCACGAGTGTAATTTGACCGACACACATACTGCCACAAAGGTGTCGTCCACTCATAAACTTAGTCACCTGAGTCATTTCGACAGGAGGTGTCTTACCCACCCGTGGCACGTCAGGTCAGGTGACTCTCGGACCGGTCTTGTTTTCTACCTCCTTGTCCCTTCAGTAAGTAAAGGACCGACGGATGAACTCGACCCTGTAGTCTGAAGACGGGAACCTGATCCTAAATGCGGTAGCCGAGAGGACCAAGTGTCCTGAAGTTTGAGCCTGACCTTAATGTGGTGGGTGAAAGGACCTAGAGGTCGGACTTCTGTCGCCGTCTAGTGTCCTGAAGAGTCGGAGACATCAATACACTCGGTCAAGGAGTATCATTTAGAGGAGAGAGGTAACTATCCATCTATCCTTCTACCCGTCTATCTACTATCTATCCTCTCTATATATCTATCTATATACAGACACACAGTCAGTGAGTCAGCACAGACTGAGAAACAGAAACACAAGGGGACCTGACCTTGGGCGGTCCGAGGAGATGGGTTGTCCTAAGAGGTCCGTTCTTATAACCTCCTCCAACGGTACGGGAGGAGGTCCCTTAGAAGGACTGGGTCCCTAGTTTGAGTGCAGAGAATACAGAGGACGTAACCGTCCGCCCAAGAAATGGTGATCGCGGTGGACCCTTCGGGTCTATCTATCTATCGATATCTATTTATACCGAAGGGACTATCGACTCGACCATTTCTTAGGAGGACGTTACGTCCTCTGGGGTCAAACTAAGGACCCATCCCTTCTAGGGGACCTCTTCCCTATGTAATGGGTGGGGTCATTAAGACCTGAAGGGACCACCGAGTCTACCATTTGTAAGACGGACGTCACACCCTATGGACCCAAACTAGGGACCCAACCCTTCTAGTGGGTCTCCTCCCGTACCGTTGGGTGAGGCCATAAGTACGCCTCTTAGGGGTACCTGTCTCCTCGGACCACCCGATGTCAGGTACCCCCACGTTTCCCAACCTGTGTTGGTTCACTGATTCGGTGTCGTGTATCTATTTATGTCTACTCCATCTCTGGTACATCGTAGGTGGACAAACGTATGTATACTTCTCGTATATGTCTACATACATTATAACTCTGATGACCTTTTATATATATATAATATATATATGATGACCTATTATATATAATATATATAAATTATACTTACATATAATTTATATAATATATATATGATGACCTATTATATAATATATATATATAAATTATACTTACATATAATATATATATATTATATATATCCCGTACCGTTGGGTGAGATCATAAGAACAAACCCTTTGGGTACCCGTCTCCTTGGACCACCTGACACCAGGTATCCCAGTGTTTGTCAGTCTGCGTTGACTCACTGACTCGTGTGTATGTGCACGCTCACGTGTGTGTGTGTGTGTGTGACCTGGTGAGAGGTGAGGTCTGCCGGGATGCATAGGTTCCTTATGTATGTAAGATGGGTTTCCGTAACAAGGATGAAATAGATTTGTCCTTTACTTCGAGTACTCCGGATCTCTACGTCCAACGGGCGGGTTCCAGCACGGAAACACCCCACCAATTCCGTCTTGCTGTGCACGGGACGAGACAGGGAGCGGGTTGTGCAGTACTTGGTCCCGGAGGACGGAGGGGTAGGATGGCAAGGGGAAGTGACCCTTTACAGAAGAGAGGGGTGGAGGGGATCATGTTCTGGGATTGACTTTGACGGGAACTGACTGGGGTCGACTGAAACGGAGTCAAGCTGAGAGAGGACACGACCGGTAGGTGAGGTCGTAGAGTCACGGAGTCGGTCCCAGGACATTCTTTCGTTCGGAGGACTACTAGTTGACGTTTGTGTTTACAACCAAATGTTGGGGCGTAAATGTGACATCTTCATCCCCCTTTGAAACACCCAGGAATAACCTCTTCCGCTACCGTCGGGTGAGGTCGTGAGAACGGACCTTTTTGGGTACCTGCCTCCTCGGACCATCCGACGTCAGGTACCCCAGCGATCCTCAGCCTGTGCTGACTCGCTGAAGTGAAAGTGAAAAGTGAAAGTACGTAACCTCTTCCTTTACCGTCGGGTGAGGTCACAAGAACGGACCTCTTAGGGTCTCTGCCCCCTCGGACCACCCGACGGCAGAGGTCCCAGCTGACTTCGCTGAATCGTCGTCGTCGTCGTCGTCGTCGTACCGATAATAAGTCCAAACTATTTGAATTTGTACGACCTTATACCTCCTTTTGTTTCTTTTAGAAAAAATCGAACGAGAGAGACTCTGTCGTTATTCGTGTAAGTCTCGTCAATTTAGATGAGGTCACTAGATAAAACACTACTAAAATGTTCGTGGGGCGAACTATTAATTAGGAGTCCTATTGTATTTACCTGTTTATACTTTCACGAAGGACTCATGAAGGATCTTACTCCTCGAAACTCTTCTACTCTCAACGAAAGTAAGACACGACCGTTTTACAGGGACACGAAAAGAGTGTATAAACTTCCAGAAGTTTCCAGAATTTTAAACATCTTACACATCCCACCCAGGTGAGACTCTAGACGGAGAACGAAACTGGACCATTCACTTCGGTGGTAGACGAGACGAAGTTCTTTCTCTTCCTTTATGTCTGTCAGACCCAAAAGGATACCCTCAAGGGACCGAGACGACAACCCAAAAAAATAATAATTAAAAATTTAGAGGTCGAACCTTTTACAGTCCCGTTTTGTTTCACTTAGGACGAAGAAACCTTTACTCTCCAATTGATATACGTAGTTCCAGTTGTCCATGTAAAAAGTTTATTACAAATTACTCCAGGACGAAGCACCACCCCACGGTCCGCCCGTGTCGTTTATTGGGGACACGTCTAAGTGGAGGACATAGTGAATGTCCCCGAGGAAGGGTAGGACGACGTAAGAGTCCGAGTGGAAAGGACTGAGGGGGTAGTGAAGGTTCTCGACCTGTCCCGTACTATGACCCGTTTGTGTTTACGGATTCTCTGTCTACAGAGTGACTCGTTTTCACTGGTGATACAAAATTGTGTATCTTTTGTTTAGTCACTGGACTAAACGAAAAGGTGAAATCTCTTCTTTTCGTCCCCTCCCTCCCCTTATCACATAACATATTTATGTCGGTGTCGGACTTTTACTGTCCAAACTTGTAAGGTCCGGTCGAGTGACGTAGTCCTTGTCGGAGGTGAGATGGGCCGGAGACCTCGGACGGTCTTCCACGGACTTTTTGTCACGTCGAAACAAAGTTCCATCCTTAGTGTGTCGCCAGGGATTCCGGGTAGAGTCTTTTTCGTCGAGGACAGGTGTCGTTCTTTTTGAAAGACTCTAAAAATTTTTATCTTTTTTTAGTCAATTAAGGTACTGGAACACTTTGTTTTCCTTTACAATGGATGAGAGGGGAAAAGAAGAGCAGGAAAGAATTTCCCTTCTTAAAACAGTTTATAAAATTTCGGTATCCTCCCCACTGAGTCACTGGTAACATAAGTTTCAACTCTCCGGTTTCCAGTGAAGGTACTACTTTGAGCCGGGAGTGTTGTCTTCTTCAGTTCTATAGTCTAATTGTTTCTGAATCTCTTTCTTTGACTTAATTCTGTCAGATCTTAAAACAATCAGTTTGAAAGGTAATTTACGTTTTCACTTTATTTCTATAAAA
The DNA here is from genome assembly GCA_006410555.1 of Capra ibex. NCBI lineage: Eukaryota > Metazoa > Chordata > Mammalia > Artiodactyla > Bovidae > Capra > Capra ibex. The sequence continues at coordinate 15,235,131 of SJYO01014747.1, forward strand.
CTCCGTAAGTTCCGGAATCTTCCAAATATTGTGTTTCTGAGTGAAACTTTTATGAAAAATTCTCCTTATCATGACGTTTTTCTCTTTTATTTAAGATAATCTCAGGATATATGTTCCTTCTTTTTCACTCATTTATATGATTGTAAAATAAAAGATTTATTGACTACTGAGTTTATGTATGTATAAATACATACATACATATACACATACACGATTCACGATTCAGCGAAGTCAGCACAGGCTGAGGCACACTGGGGTATCTACCGTCGGGTGGTCCGAGGGGGCAGGGACCCTAAGAGGTCCGTCCTTGTGACCTCACCCAACGGTAAAGGAAGAGGTTACGCACTTTCACTTCATCGAGTCAGTATAGACTAAGAATCACTGGGGTACCTGACGTCGGATGGTCCGAGGAGGCGGGTACCCCAAAAGGTCCGTTCTCATGACCTCACTCCACGGTAGCGGAAGAGGACATGGATCTTGATTTCTAGTCACGATAGTATCCCCACCTGTCCCTCCCGGTCTGGTCTCACTTCACTCTGATACTGTTACATAAACGAATCAAGCATTTCTATTTACGTCGAAATTACTGGATCTCCATTGGTGTTCCTTTGATTTTGATGTTGAATTTTTTAGACATTTCATCTTAAGTTGTATACATAATCTTTCGTCCTACCCTCCCCTTCTTTCTGTTTCCCATACGTTTTGGTTTTGTCTTTTGTTCTATTGCGTTGTTTAGGATTATATTATTATTAATGTTAACTTCAATGTGTTGTACTAACTTTATAGAAGTCCAACGTAAAACTTTTGATAGGTCGTTTTCTATTCTCTAAACAACGGACATTCTCTAAATAAGTTTCGTTTTCAAGTACCTCTTTAGTGCATTTTCTTTATAAAACGTGGTGAACCGTTTTTCCTGTTCTTTTTAAAATAGACTCGATAACGTTATCTCCTCTCTCTGAGGTGACAACTTGACTCGAGTTGAGGTTTCCGTCGTTTCTGTCGACTTCGTAATGTCGGTCTTTCTTCTCACTTCCTCAGTCATCTACCTTTTAGTGATTCTTCTTGGACCGTTCTATTACTCCCACCCCTTTAAAAACGTTTTGACCGAATTATCCTAAGACGATTTCCGTCCATTTCCTGAACCTATAGTTCCTACGTCCTACTCCGTAAACTAGTCTGTATTTCCTACCCCTCCAAGAGGGATTTGAGTGAATATTTCTAAGAAACGACTTTGACTTGAGACTTCCGGTTCCAGTTTGAGATCTAATGATTCTCCTCGGTTTTTAAACCAGTTTCACCCTCAGACGGTCTACTTTTATTTCTTTACCTTTTTATTCTTGGGGGTTTTGAGAATTAGAGTCTGATTTATCTTACATTCCATTTTTCTTAGAATTCCTTTTTTCCGGATACAATGTATGACCACCTTCGTTGTGATCTGGTTCTTTGATATCATTAGTACTTGTATTACGAGATTTATTGTGTCTTAGTTACATGTACTTCGTACTTTCTATTTTGGTGTCACTCCTCATTTATTTGGTTACTAATATCGACCTCGAAAAGACTATGAAGGAAGAGTCTTCTTCTATTTCGTTTCTTTTTCAGTACAGCTTCTTGATGTACACACATATACAAACAACTATATATACTTTGTGATCGTTTTTGAATGTCACATGGTCCGGTGTTGTCTTCAAAGTATGTCTAAATCAAAGACTGATATTTCGTTATTTTAATCTTCAGTTGTAGCATACAGACTTTTGATTCTTTATGAGACAGAAACCTTACTTCTTCTTTATTTTTACCTTTCAACTTCTGTGAACCTTGACCAATTTTTCTTTTGTGATATTTGTCACGACGCTACTTGTAACCCCATGTACACAGAGAAAGTTAAGACCAAAGGAACCACACATACGGGTCGTCACCCTAACGACCCAGTATACCATCAATATAAACGTTAAAAAATTCCTTAGAGGTGTGACAAAAGGTATGACCAACATAATCAAACGTAAGGGTGGTTGTCACATCCTCCCAAGGAAAAAGAGGTGTGGGAGAGGTCGTGAATAACGAACGTCTAAAAACCTAGCGTCTGTAAGACTGACCACACTTCACCATGGAGTAACACCAAAACTAAACGTAAAGAGATTATTACTCACTACAACTCGTAGAAAAGTACACAAACAATCGGTAGACATACAGAAGAAACCTCTTTGCAGATAAATCGAGAAACCGGGTAAAAAACTAACCCAGCAAATAAAAAGACCTTAACTCAACGTATTCAACGAACATATAAAAACTCTAATCAACAAACGGTCTCCCTACAACACCCCTCCCTCCACCCTCCCCCCAAGTACAACCCTAGCGTACATGTGGGCACCACCTAAGTACAGTTACATACCGTTTTGGTTATGTCATAACATTTCATTTTATTTTATTTTATTAATTTAATTTAATTTAATCTTTTTCGTGATGTCCTTCGCAAGTAACGGTTTTGGCTGTTGTCTTTAGTGCGAACAACTCTTGTAGACTGTACACAAGTGAACTCTTGTCCTTTTTCACGTGCAAAATGGTGTTGACATGTTGTGTCATAACCTCCAGAGGTGGTTAAGTTGATGCGTTCTCTTTCTTTATTCCCTTTTTGTCTTTTGTAACCTCTACTTTCCCGTGTTGTTGATAATAAGTACTTACCATTCTAGTAAACACATCTAATAAGTATATCTACATTGTTAAGTTCCAAATACCTATTTTCTAGTTGTATAATTTTATTCATCGTAAAGGGAAATAATCGTTATTGATTGTTCTTTTATATTATACTTTACTCTATGAGATGTGTTTTCGATATTTTTAGATTTTTTGACAGTTCCTCAATAAGAGTTTTACTCAGATATTCCGGACATACCCTTATGGATTTTAAACTGGGGTTTTTTAAAAGTTTTCAGGACTTATATACCTCTCTAAATGGTATGAGGATATTACTTTAATGTTGTAGTATATATTTACCCCGTAAGATAATCTTAGTGTTACACAACCACTCAATTAAACCTCTTTTAACTGAAGAAATATTTCAGTCTTCGCAACTTTACGTATATTTGTATATACCTATGTACACAAGGACACGAGTCAACGCAGACTAAGATACTGGGGTTCCTCATATCAGACGGTCCGAGGAGACAAGTACCTTAAAAGGTCCGTTCTGATGACCTCGTCCAACGGTAAAGGAGGAGGTCTCCTAGAAAGGTTGGTTCACTAGTTTGGACACAGAGGACGCAACCGTCCGCCTAAGAAATGGTGGTACGGTGGGACCCTTCGGTATACACACACACATACATGTGTGTGTGTGTGTGTGTGTGTGTGTGTGTGTGTCCAAAGGACTCAAAGGATATAGTGTTTGGGAGACACTATGTCCTCTGAGTCGAAGGTGAGGACCCAGCTCTTCTGGGGACCTCTTCTTTTACTGATGGGTGAGGTCATAAGAACGGACCTCTTAAGGTATCTGTCTTCTCGGACCGCCCGATGTAAGGTAGTCCAGTGTTTCTCAGTCTGTGTTGGCTCTCTGATTGTGAAAGATGTGAAGGAATTTTTATCGTGATTCACCTTTTCGTCCTTTGTTTTGTCTTGGTACCACATTTCAGTAGGTACAAATCACATATATTTATGTATATGTATATTGTGTTATGTAAAGTTTTTGCATGTGTTTACCTGAATTTGTACAACCTCATTTAGGGAGACCCTCCTCCATTAATTCCTACCTCGATCCTTTTTTACATTTACTGATTTATTTGTGCTTTGTGTCTCGTGGAAAGGTTCCTGGTTAGTGTTGTCACACGGTATTTAATTTGTACCAGGTTTTGGGTTTCTCTCCACTTTTTTTCCGTAAAAGTCTTTTTTTCTTTCGATCGGATCCTTTTTGTCACGTCTATTTGGTCACGAATCATAATCTTAGATAGTTTAGTATCCTTGTTTTTCGTTCTGTTGGACCTTATATGCTACCCAGTATCTTTATTCCACGAAGATATCACCATTTCTTGGACGGACGTTACGTCCTCTGGATCCAAGGTAGGGACCCAGTCCTTCTAGGGGACCTCTTCCTTTACCGTTAGGTGAGGTCATAAGGACGGACCTCTTATATCTGTCTCCTCGGACCGCCTGGTGTCAGGTACCCCAGTGTTTCTCAGTCTGTGCTGACTCACTGAAAGTGAAAGTATCTTCATTTTCGAAAGTTTTGTTTAAATCAAAAAGTTTTTCAGAAATTTATCGAAAGTGATAAGTCCGGTGTGTAAGTACAAGTTTCCTTAAACCGAAGGTTTAAGAGACCTAAGTTCTTCAATTACGGGTGCGACTCTACTGTCTGAAGAACGACCACGGAGAGAACCGGAGAACATTTTCGATCCAACATTTAGAAATTATTTAAACAGAGACTACCCAGAGATATCAATAAGGAAAATTTTACTCCGTTCATATCCTTTTGAATGACTGTTTTATTGATTCACTTTCGATTATATGTCAGAATTATTTTATACAATTCGAAAGAAACTCGGTGAACCCTTCGGGGAAAGTTAGGGTTTACATAATCATTAAACATAAACTTATAAAATACTCATATTTTATCGAAGTAATAATAACAAATAATACCATAATTTCGAAATTTTAATTTGGGTTTATATGATTTAGTTTGACTCAAATTGAAGGTTTTGACACCAAGCCAAGAAGAGTTTTCGAGATTGTGTGGTCAGACTTTTCTTTATGTCAGGCACAAAACGGTTTACTTTTAAGTGTTTAAGGTTCACGATGAACTTTCACTTTCACTTTCAGTGAGTCAGCACAGGATGAAGAACGTTGGGGAACCTGTTATCTCAGGTACCTTAAGAGATCCGATCCTATGACCTCACCCATCGGAAAGGGAAGAGGTCCCCTAGAAGGGTTTAGTCCCTAGCTTAGGTCCAGAGGGTGTAACGTTCGTCTAAGAAATGGTCGACTCAGTGTTCCCTTCAGGTTCTTATGACCTCACCCATTGATAGGGAAGAGGTCACCCAGAAGGGCTGGGTCCTTAACTTGGCCCCAGAGGACGTAACGTCCGCATGAGAAATGGTTGACTCGATAGTCCCTTCGGAGGTTCACGATGAAGGAGTATTCATTTTTGTCTTTTAATAATTTGATCAATATTAAATGTGAGTCATTTTGAAAGTGTTTTAGGCGAATAGAAACATCATTCTTCTTTAAAAATAAACAACGGTGTCTTTTTTTTTAACTTTTTTATTTTGCTAAAGTCCTAATAGTGATAAAAGATCCATAGTTTGGTTACAGACAACTGTCTACCATGGGATGTTCGGTGTACTTCTAAATGAAATTTATGACACTCCATAAAAATTTATGACCTAATGTATACACTTACTCCACGGAAGATTTTTTGTTTGGGTTCCAGTGACTAAAGTATTCGACCTCGTGAAAAAGTCGTGTAACCTGTCACTGGAAATGGACGCCAAAAGGCTACTAGGACCCCTTACGAGATGAGACGACAGTTCACTTTTTAATAACTAATTTACACTCTGAGACCTTGAGTAGAGAATGTCTCTTTGTAAATTCTCGTGATATCTTAAGTGAAATGGGTACGTTATTTAGATGACTCTTTACTCTTTCTTCTTGGGTGAACGTTTATACCTCTTTATAAAGGAGTTCGTCAGTGTAGTCTATTTAATAATTGGAGGTTGTTATACGGTGTTTTCCATTACGACCATCTAAAAAAATTACGTCACAAGTACGTAGGTCCGTACCTACAGACCCTTTACAATCACGGACAGTCAAAAAGAATTTTCGTACAACACACGCACTGAGTCCGGAAGAGGTCGTGAGTAATATTCTTGTCTTACACAAGTTCGTTAGTAGAAAGATCACGTTTTTTTTTTTTTTTGTTCTCGCATCAAAATTTTCTATTTGTTCGAAGGGGTTTATTTAGAGAAAACACATAAGCTGACTATATAGTACGAAGGTTCAATTAACGGATTCTTTCTGAACTTAGAGGAGAGTAAAAAATTCTAAATAATTCGTAGATCTTATAAAAGTGTGAAGATGTCGAATAAGTCATGGAGGTCCCCATCCATACTAATGAAGGAGAATTTTTAGTCTTTTGGTTCGGAGTTTCTCCAGTTTACGGAATTTCCTGTGTGTTGTTCGACCAGAAACCTTAATCGAAACTGGTTAAGGTACATATTAATACGAAAAGGATAGTAGGTATTACGACGGGGTGATTTTTCAAAATGTATATGACAAACGAGACACCGAATAGAGTGAATGTTTGTATTTCTTTATTTAAATTTAAGGTAGTAATCAGGACAAATGTATTTTCTTTTGTGTAAATACCGTCACTAGACCGTTTATCCAGAGGATTCCTAGACAACAATGGTCGAAACCTACATTTTCTTTAGTCAGAAGCGGAAACAGTAAGGGGCTGAGTGATTATTTATCGGTCTGACCGGTGTCGGATTAAAAAAATCTTCTTTTATTCACCCATTAAGGTATGGTTGTTGGTGTGGAAACAAGTTTCTTCCTTTTTATGGTGGCACATTATTAGGGAATATTTGTTAGGAGAACAAAGACTACTATTTCTCTCTTCCTCGTCTTCAGGTTTGTGTCGGAGTCTGTCCGTCGTCAGGTAGTTTTCTCCCCAGATCAGGGTGGGGTGACCCCACAGTCCTATGGGACTATTATTTCGTGGTCAGTCGGAGTACCAACTACCTGATCACGACTCACACACTAAGTCTTTGTCCGGTGTCGGTGCACTGGAACCCGTTCAATGAAATGGGGACTCGAAATTCAAAGAAGTGGACCTTTTTTTCTCTATTACTCTTGATACAACGTCTCATAAGACTCTCAAGTTACTCAGGGACTCAGGTCCCATTCGACTTGTTTACGATCGGTAATAGTAGTGGGATTAGTAGTATAATGAAAAGGCCAAGTCGTTAAACTGGAAGCTTTTACGAGACATGATAAAAGAAGTCCTTTGGAGATTCCTGTGACTGAACACCCGTACTTCCCGTCTTTAGAGGTACAAGGTAAGATGAATAAGAGTACACAAAACGACCTCTTTTAGTCTTATAGAAGAGTTTATCAATACTCGAAACCTGGTTGTTCTCGTTCTGTGAATGGCAGTTACCTGACCTCTCTCAACGTACGGAATTTCCGATTCGTAAGGGGGGACAAATTTACTTTCCTTCCTTTTATAGTAGGTATAGTACCTACGTTTTCTTGATGAACGTTTTTAAGTTCTAACGTTTGTCTATGTGTCGTTGTTTACACGACGTGCAGAAATATTTAATCTTTCGTTTCATTGAAAAAGAGTTTGTAGAAAATCAACTATAAGTTGAACTATCTGTCCTGTATACAAAGTCTTCTTTCGAGGTCACTGTCCTATTTTACTAAGGGTTATAGTATGGAGAAATTTTTACTTTCTTTGGAAATATCTATAAACGGAGAATTCGTAAAAATAACCTTATATCAACTAAATATTTATGAATTGACTTCATCTAAGTATTGTTAAAATAATATGATTGTTAGTTGGTTCTTATATACGTCTAAGACAGTACATGTAAATTCGGTTTCCCAGACTCTTTAGAGTTTTGTGACACCATTGTAAAACTGAATCTAAGAATTCGTTTGTAAACTCTTTTGTTTCCCGTCAACGAAGACTGACAAACTTAAGACTTATTTCATCACTTCCAGTCTATGTTTCAACCTACGGTTACTATTTTACTTCGTATACCGAAACTTCATTGTCTATTCAGTACTCATCCGTGAAAGTTCGAGTGTTTTCTTCGTCGTCGACTGATCGTCGCCTTTTTTTGTTCCATTTCTTCTTTCTTTAACCCCTTATCTTTCATGACCCACTACTTAGTGTTCCGTCATATCGAAGGTTATCGTCCTGGAACCCTTTCTACGATTCTTTTTCCCTGTTAAATTTCTCGTATTGGTTTCGGTTCTTCATTGACCATAGACAGGTACTTGAGAGTGTTGTAGCCTGTAGGTGAACACTACGGGTTTACTCCGTAAGTATCCATCATAAATAACCTTTCCATGACACACGTAAAATGTTCGTAAGAGATTAGGATCCTCCATCCTTGGTTATAGTAAGGGTAAAAAGTCTACTCTTTTGATTTCGAGACTCTTTAATTCACTGAACTGATTCCTGTACGTCGTTTAGTTACCATGGGTCCTTTACTTTGAGTCTCAGGTACGAAAATTGAAGTTTTAATGTAAAGACCTAGTTGTTACCTTATGTAAAGAACTTTCAATTTTTTAAGTATGTCAAGTTGGATTACTTTACTTCCTCTTTCTTAAGGTGGACACTACCTTCTCCCAACTCTCCCTCTCCTATCTACATATGAATACCGACTTTGGTTGTTTTGTAACAATTCGTTAATAGGAGGTCAATTTTAAAAATTTATTATTATTATTTAAAATTTTCTTTTGTAAGGTGGACGTTGGAATAAAGGAAGCTATTATTTTAGAGTAATATAATACTGACTAAGTTCAAGAGTGGTTCAGTATGGAACCAATCTTACCTGTAGTGTCCTCTCAGAGTCTCGGAACGTTTACTCTTAAAGTATCGTAGTCCTTGAAAGGATTCGATCCATCACAAAAGAGGGAAAGGAGAAATATGTGTGTTTTCTTGTGATGAAGAATGATTTCAAATTTTTTTTTTAAATAAAGTCGAGTAACAGAAATAAAAAAAAAAGTAACAGAAATTTATTACTGAATAGGGTAATTAGTTAATCCATTGTCACTTGTTTACCTTATTAGTCAAACTACTGGTAGTACTTCGACAGTGAAGGAACTCATTTCCTCAACAGTCTACAGTGAAGAAAGTACACTCTCAGTACCAACTTGGACCCCACCTAATAGACATTTAATTACATCTTTTGAAACGTCGTGAACCAGAAAATCTTCCTCTTTCTGAAATCAAGTTCGGTCTGACATACAGAGACGTTAGATATAGATCTATACTATCTGTCTGTGTATATCTATCTACATACTTATGTATGTATGTTCCCGAGTCAGTGAAGTCAGCACAGACTGAGAAACACTGGGGTTCTTGGTCTCGGGTGGTCCGAGGAGAGGTACCCTAAAAGGGACGTTCTTATGACCTCACCCAACGGTACGGGAGGAGGTCCCCTAGAAGGGTTGGGTCCCTATGTCGGGTATAGAGGACACAGAGGACGTAACGTTCGTCTAAGAACTGGTGACTCGGTGGTCCCTTCCGGGTCTATGTACGTATGGTCTGTCAATTTATCACCATTAGTCCTTTAAATTCTATACCCACCTATTTCCTTCTGTAACCGACCTTCTGACCTTCCGGTGCTGGTAACGAAAAATTTTAAAAAAAGTAAAGAAAAATGAATAGGTCGTCTGACCTGGGTGGTGTCTGACAGTTGTGTTCCCCGTCTTGAACTTCTTTCTTAAAGATCTCCTTCTATTAACGAGTCATATTCATCAAAATTCTCAAATTGAGATTTTTATCTCTCTCTCTTACCTGGGAACCTTTAGACGTGAAAAAGAAGAAACTAAAACTTTATGAATCTGTAGAGTCTACAGTCCAATAGATAGACACAGATAGAAAGATCTTGGTGTAATAGTGACCGGGAGACTAAATTTTACGTGGGTTTACTTTTTGCACGACTGTGACGTTTTGTTTGAGTTCACCCTCTTTGTCCGAAACACACTTCGTCTTATCCTTACAAAAAGGATGCTGATTAAGTTTCGTTCCTAGTACAGTTGTCCCTCACGAAAGGAAAAATCTTTGGAGCGTGCCGGGCCGCACACTGGCAGGTAGATGGACGGTGACACTACCCCCGGACGTCACTTGTTTCCCGGAACGAAACACCAGAAACCGTGACCGCGTGTCATTCACGAGTTAATTATAAACAACTTACGTACTTGTTGACTAATCGGTTTATTTTGCACGGAGTTTTTGGAGTTTTTGATCTTCGAGGTTAAAGTTCGCAGACTTTACTCTAGGATTTGGATTCATGCTTAGGTCACTACTACCATAAGAAGTCGGGGTCCAACCCTTGCACTAGCGGGGTCTCCGGTTAGTCGACACCGGTAAGACTCGGTGGTCAGACACGGGACGCGGGTCGGTCGGTAGGGAGGTTACGTACGGTGACTGACGTCCCCGTAGGTCCTACCCAGTCGCGCCTCAGTCTCGACCCATCTATTACGGTTCCCGTACAAAGACGCCGTCTCCAGTACTCCTGGAGAAACCCAGGGAGTGAAGTTCCTGAAGTAAACTTCAAAGAACAGACATGGTAGAAAACTTTACGGTAAGTATTTCCTTTTTTTTAGGTGTTGAGACGATCTATAATCAATTGGTGTTTAGTTCGAGTTTTCGTGTATCTTTACAGTTCAAACCTTTGACGATACCTCTTAATAGTAAGTATCCACACAGGTACCTGAGTTTCTCAGTAGGTTAGTTAAGTGTCAATGAGACTTGTCGGAGATACCTCGTGGAGACACGGTCCGTGTTACTGTTCCGACTTCTCTGACGTCTGGGACAGGAGTACTTCATGGATAAGATCCCTTCTCTATCTGTAACGTTTATGTATTAGGATATCTTCGTTTCCTCTTCCCTGAAGGGAAGAGGACCACCAGGTCACCAATTCTGAAGCAGAAGATTATGTCCCCCACGTCCAAGTCAGAGACTAGCCCCTCAAGGTGTACGGAGTCCCGGTTTTTTGGTTTTGCACTTTGTCTTCGTTATAACATTGTTTAAGTTATTTTCGGAAAAAAAAAAAAATTCCGTTTCCTCTAGTAAATGTTTAGTAAACCTTTACCTCTAGTTTTTCCTCCCTTTTTTCGTTAGTTTCGTTTAGTAAACCTTATAGATTACACTCCTGAAGTGACTCAACCTCCTCTACCGGAAACCCATTCGAAACCCATTCCGACTTCTGATTGATGGTTTATCGATACTAGTGGTACACTAGTATGTTTAGTTCTAATTTAATAAATCTATTCAACCTCTTTCAGTCGGAAGTGAACTTAATGGATCTGTGGTACTAAAGTCAAAGATAACACTTAATGACTTTGTAGTTCACCCTTTTTAGTCTCGTTAACTGGTTTGAGAATCGGTCTTTTGTGAAAAACGGAATTAATATATCTGAGAAGTTGTTTTCGTCAGACTGTTGTTGAAATATTTGTCGAGAACCCAAGAGGTGGAGTCAATCGTGGAAATGTAAGTCAAAATACTAGGTCGTATTTTAAATACTGAACAAGATCCAGTTTTGAGTCCCCCCTTAAAGAAGTTTTGAGAAACATGTTGTACCATCTAAGGTAGTATCCAATAACGGAGAGATCATCCTATAGTTACTCGGAAAGGGTATCTGATTCGAGGTGACAACTTAGTCAAAGTAACATGAAGTGTCGGCAAAACGATATATTAAGACACCCGTAAGTAGTTCTACTGTTTCCTTTACTTATGAGGTCAGGGTTTCGACACACCTACAGTCACTCGTTTGTCTAAGTTCTTCATTTGTTCGGTCTAGGTGTAAGTGAACACTAATTGTGCTTTTGTCTCCCCCTCCTTTGACTGATAAACGGTTCCTGTCCTACCTTGCGTTTAACTTAAAAGGAGGACCGGAAACTTTTACAACTGTAAAAGTAGACGAGTAGCAAAGACGTACAGAATGTAAGTGCTGAACGAAGTGTGAGATTTATTGACGGACCCCGGTTTTTTTTTTTTTTACTGACGTTAACGTAGTCCTGAATAAATTAACAACCAGAACATTTCTTCAATGATACAGATTACAGTAGAAAACACTTCTCAGATCTTGTGGACTGTAAGTGTTGTAACACTTGAGTATTACGTACTCTCTTTAAATTTCTGATGTACCGAGTAAATAGAGACATCGGGGTCATGAATTGTGTCTCGTCCCGTCCGAGTTTTAGGGTAATTGTTCTTCGGGGGATTTTGGGAACTCGTCCTTTCGTTTCATCCTCCGTTTAACACCAGAGGTCTCAGTCTGTCTACACTAAAACTTAGAACTGGAGACAAAGGACCGGTGTACCGGGACCTTTTTTACTGAATATAAAAAATTTGGAATCTAAGGAGAAGATAGTTCACCTCTATTCGTATAGGTCGTAGTGTCCCTCTTCCATCGTTCGTTTAGTCTACTCCGTGTATTTGTAGCCGTGATTGATCCTTTATTCCTTTACACACGGGAGGAAGGAAATGATTTTACTGGGCTACCTAGTCGAACATCGTACAGTTACCACACCTTAAAGGGAAAATAGAAATGATCACCCCGTTCCATTATACTACCTTATCTGACACAAGGTAAACTATCCTGTTTATTAAAGAACAGTTCAATGAAAAAAGGTCTGAACGAAATAGGAACGGTCTTGTCGTGTGATATATAAGTACAGACTTCACTAGGGTCCACCGCTGTCTCTATATCCCGACTATTCTCCTACGGTGTGTTGGGATCAGAGTCTCTGGGAGGGGTAGTAGTGAGAGTGGAAGAGACTACGTTACTTGTGTTTCTTGAGGTATCCGTAGGTGGGCGGGAACCGTAGAGAAGATACTTAATGTCAACCTTTTCCAGAGGGTCTCCCTCTGGTGACCCAGACTTTAGTGGGAGTGAGACGAGTCCCAGAAGCTGAGTTCGACTGAGGATGTAGACCCTGTGGTCAACCGAGTCTTCAAAGTTACGATTCTCTGACCAGGTAGGTCACTGGACTTAGTAGATTACTCAATGTATCTTTACAGTGTTTAAACCTCTTAATAGAATCTTTTTCGAAAAGAATGTGATAGTGATGTTAGTCGAAGGAAAACGGTGGACTTACTTTTGTGAGAGGTACCCGATGAGGGATTCCATATTTGACGGATTCGACCTGTCGTGAGAATCCGTACTTTTCACTTTCACTTTCAGCGAGCCAGTACAGGTTGAGAAACGTTGGGGTACCTGATATGTCAGGTACCTTAAGAGGTCCGGTCTTATGACCTCACCCATCGGAAAGGGAAGAGGTCCCCTAGAAGGGTTGGGTCCCTAACTTGGGTCCAGAGGACGTAACGTCCGCCTAAGAAATGGTCGACTCGGTGTTCCCTTCGGGTTCTTATGACCCACCCATCNACCTCTTAATAGAATCTTTTTCGAAAAGAATGTGATAGTGATGTTAGTCGAAGGAAAACGGTGGACTTACTTTTGTGAGAGGTACCCGATGAGGGATTCCATATTTGACGGATTCGACCTGTCGTGAGAATCCGTACTTTTCACTTTCACTTTCAGCGAGCCAGTACAGGTTGAGAAACGTTGGGGTACCTGATATGTCTGGTACCTTAAAAGGTCCGGTCTTATGACCTCACCCATCGGAAAGGGAAGAGGTCCCCTAGAGGGGTTGGGTCCCTAACTTGGGTCCAGAGGACGTAACGTCCACCTAAGAAATGGTCGACTCGGTGTTCCCTTCGGGTTCTTATGACCCACCCATCGGATAGGGATGAGGTCGTCTAGAAGGGTCGGGTCCTTAGAAGACGTAACGTTCACCTAAGAAATGATTGACTTGATAGTCCCTTCGTGAAAATCCGTACGACCTAGGGTAAATCACAACTTATAATAAATTATTCGTTCCTCTAGTTTGGTGAGTCAGGATTTCCTTTAGTTGGGACTTATGAGTAGCCTTCCTGACTTCGACTTTGACTTCGAGATTGTGAAACTGGTGGACTACGTTTCTTGGCTTAGTAACCCTTTCTGGGACTACGAACCTTTCTTACCTCTCGTTCTTCTCTTCCCCCTCTGTCTCCTACTCTACCAACCTACCAACGTGGCTTAGTTACCTGTACTGAAACTCGTTTGAGGTCTTATATCACTTCCTGTCCCTTCGGACTACACTACGTCAGGTACCCCCAGTGTTTCTCAGTCTGTGTTGAATTGCTGACTTGTTATAATGAATTACTCTTCTATTTCCTTTAATCCTACACCATCACTTCCCCTGAATACGGTAATTCTCTTACACTAGAAACCCAATTTTAATTCAGTAAAAGTGGGTTTTAATTCACTATCGTGTCGTAAGTTGCAAGTTAAAGGGTGACCCTCACCTTTATTTCACATTTGTCATGGATGATGTACGGTAGTCTGGTAATCGTGTTGGTAGTACACGTCTTGATAGTGTGACCACAGACGTTCCAAGTTAATAATAGGGGTTTCTTTGTACTTCTTGAGTTCATTGAACGGACTTTGGTGTTTCTATCAGTCACTTCGACTCTAAGTTTCGGTCCAAAGAGCGGAGAGCTCAGATTGAAGGGATCAGTGTCTTAGAAGGTAACAAGTCAGAAATCAGGTTTACATGGGAGAAGTGTCTCTGGGTGTGGTTGGTTACAGAGGAAAGGGGTCTTTTATAATGAGGACTCGTGTAATGGAGGAAACGAGGAGAGTGTCTTGAATAATGTTACACCGTAGTAGAACCATGACTAAACAAGGGAACAACTAATAGACTGAAGTAATCCTTTTTTTTACTGGGAAGTTCCGTTCGAGAGTGAGTAGTAGAGTCATATAAACGGTCTGTAATTACTATATATATTGGAAATAATACTCGATGTACGACAGTAGTCACACACACACACACACACACACACACACACACACATAATCAGTGAGTCAGTACGGGCTGAGAAACACTGGGGTAGTTGACATCAGACGGTCAGAGGAAACAAGAACCCTAAAGGGTCTGTTCTTATAACCTCACCCATCGGGAAGGGAAAAGGTCCTCTAGAAGGGTTGGGTCCCTCGCTTGGGTACAGAGGGTGCAACGTCCGTCTTAGAAATGGCAGACTCGATGGTTCCTTCGGGTATAATTAGGTGAATTAGAAAACTCCACTTTTAAGAATAAAAGGAGAAACAGAATATCCATCTTTTGGTTCCATGTCTCTCCAATTCGTCGAACGTGCGTCAGCGTGTCCAATCGGTAGAACTGACTGTCAGAGGTCTCAGATTTGAGAAGTGACGAGACGAGAGACTGAAGATACACAATGTCCTTCCCACCCTTTGTAGAACCTCCCTCCGTGCTTTCTCTCCGAGACCTCTCGAGTAAATGTAGTGACGGTCGTAGGTCCGGGAAGAGGGACGAGTACGAAGGGTAGGAAAGGGGGGTAAGACTTCTGCGGTACACGGCCTTCTTTTGCGTTTCTGAGCGACACCTACTTTTGCGAGACATTCCCCGAGCGAGCCCCACTGGGTCCCTCCGACTCGGCACCGCAGGGGTGGAAACACCGAGAACACGTGTCGCATTACGGACCGTGTGCCCCGTAGACCCTTCCTTGTCTCTTCCCCTTGAGGGAGTGACCCTTCCCAACTCTTCTCTAAAGGATTTTCTTTTTTTTTTTTCCTGTACGTCGACAAACGCGAGGACTGAGGAAGACACCATGTTTCACATTGACTGTATACTATGTTGACGTGGTTAAATTACTACACTACGATTCCATGTCAAACTACGTAAAACTGTAAATTGGTGGTGGTCTTTGTACTATAAAGATGGTGGTGGGGAGTTTCGAAAGAGTGGTGACTTCTGCAAATTCGGGTTCTCACTGTACCAGTCTGATCACATAGTCTTTCTGATAGGACCCCGAAGGGACCACCGGGTTACCGCCTCTGAGGTGCGAGGGTAACGTCCCGTAGGTCCAAGATAGGGACTAGTCCTTTGATCTAGGGTGTACGACGGTGATTCTGAGCTACTTCGGTTTATGTAAACAATTTATTTATTGATTTATGAATCCTTTTTTTTTTTTTTCCTCAGGATGTCGTCCACACCTGTCGTCCACCTAATTTCTCCGTTACCGTAGTAATTTTGGGTCAGCAAAATCGAAGACTAGGCACCTCGTTCTATCTAAGTGACTACCCGTTGATGAACTTTTGTGAGGGACCTTCACAATTAAGTGTCTAAAACAATTTTACGGTTTTCTTTTCTCTCCCGGTTTTCTGTCTTGACCAGACACACCCAATTCGTGTCTCGAAAAAGGACTCTCGTTCTCTAACAACGGGCTAGTTATTTCGGCGTCGTTAGGCATGCGTAGTGCTCCTCTCCACTACCGGTAAATTCGTCTCAGACTCACAAAATACTGAAACCCGTGTCGGAGTCTCAGGGTAAGGTTGGTTGACGAGACTCTTTTAATCGACGGTTGAACTGTGTGCTGGCCGTCTGGTCCGCTCCTATCGCAAACTGTATTTGACGTCCGATCACGAGTCTCACTGACGTCTCCGTCCTTCCGTCGGACCGGTCCTACAAGTTCTGGTGGGGACTGTGGTCGGACCATAAGGGTGGTCGAGTTTTCTGGTTTGTGTGGGTTTGACAGACTCGAGTCTGGACTTCTACCCTTGAAGTAGGGTACCTGACGACTGATATATGTGCACGATTCAGCGAAGTCAGTACTGTGTGACTGAGAAACCCTGGGTCACCTGACATCGGGGGGTCCGAGGAGACAGGTACCCTAAAGGGTCCGTTCTTATGACCTCACCCAACGGTAAAGGAAGAGTTCCCCTAGAAGGGTCGGGTCCCTATGTCGGTGTATAGGATGTAGAAGACGTGACCGTCCTCCCAGGAAATGGTGATTTCCATTGATGTCCGAAAGGTATTTTTGAATTTATTGACATAACCGACTCCTGATACCGCGATCAACCTCTTCCGTTACCGTGCGGTGAGGTCATGAGAACGGACCTCTTAGGGTACCTGCCTCCTCGGACCACCCAACGTCAGGCACCCCAACGTGTCTCAGTCTGTGCTGACTCGCTGAAGTGAAAGTGAAAGTGAAAGTACCGCGATTACGATTTCTCCTAGAGGACGGTTACGTTCTCTATTCTCTACGGTCAAGTTAGGGACCCAGTTCTCCTAGGGGACCTCCTTCTTTACCGTTGGGTGAGGTCATAAGAACGGATTTCTTAGGGTACCCGTCTCCTTGGACCTCCCGATGTCATGTATCCTAACTTTTCTAAGTCTGTACTGATTCTCTGAATCGCGTGTATTAATAAAGGTCAACCGAATCCCGAGTTATAAGTCTTTTGATTCTAGTACCGTAGACCAGGGTAGTGAGGTACCCTTTATCTACCCCTTTGTCACCTTTGTCACAGTCTGAAATAAAACCCCCCGAGGTTTTAGTGACGTCTACCACTAACGTCGGTACTTTAATTTTCTGCGAATGAGGAACCTTCCTTTCAATACTGGTTGGATCTATCGTATAAGTTTTCGTCTCTGTAATGAATCGGTTGTTTCCAGGTAGATCAGTTCCGATACCAAAAAGGACACCAGTACATACCTACACTCTCAACCTGACACTTCTTTCGATTCACGACTTCTTAACTACGAAAACTTGACACCACAACCTCTTCTGAGGATTCTCAGGGAATCTGACGTTTCTCTAGGTTGGTCAGGTAAGATTTCCTCTAGTCGGGACCCACAAGAAATCTTCCTTACTACGATTTCGACTTTGAGGTTATGAAACCGGTGGAGCACACTTCTCAACTGAGTGACCTTTTCTGAGACTACGACCCTTCCCAATGCCCATCCTCCTCTTCCTCTACTGTTTCCTACTCTACCGACCTACCGTAGTGGTTGAGCTACCTGCACTCACACTCACTTAAGGTCCTCAACCACTACCTGTCCCTCCGGACCGCACGACGCTAAGTACCCCAG